>JAQIUQ010006230.1:0-104519 GCA_030378365.1 Hybognathus amarus
GGTGTGTGTGTCCTACAGTGTGTTGGTCCTCGTTCCAGCATCTCTGCAAGTTCCAGCTGTTCCTGGAGAGGGAAATGCTTCACTGCTCTTGCTCAAGCAGGATCTTGGTGTAGCCTCAGTGCTGTAGATCCATTTTATTTAAAACCAACACATTACCAGTTTAGTTTCTTTAGGTCTCTCCTCTAGTCTTCTTCTCAGGCTTGGGAGGTTGAGAGGCTTGAGGCACTTGAGGTCGCAGGAGGTCGCAGGACTTGGGAGGCCGGAGGATGAGGTTGCAAGGCCGGGAGGTCGCAGCGACTGCAGGCTCTGGAGGACTGCAGGCTATTAATACAATTATTTTAAAATGAAAATAAAAACTATCCATCCATCTATCTATCTATCCATTTTATCTCATCTATCTATCCATCGATTTATTCTATTTATTTATCTATTTATTCATTCATCTATTTATTTATCTATTCATCCATTCTATTTCATCTATTCTATCTCTATCTATTCTATTTATTCATTTATTTATTTAATATCCATTGATATTTATTTTATTGATTTATTGATTTATCCATCATTTATTTATTCTATTTATTGTCATTCTACATCATTTATTCATCTATTTACTTATCTATTTATTTATTCATTTATTCTATTCATATTTATTCCTATTTATCTATTTATTTATCCATCCATCCATTGATTTATTTATTCTATCTGATTCATTCGATTTATTTATTTTACATCTATTCATTTATCCATTGATTCTATCGCACTCCTATTTCATCCATTCATTGATTTATTTATCTATTCTATCCATTTATTTATTGATTTTATTTATTTATTTGATTCATTGATTTATTATTTATTATTATCTATTCTATTGATTTATTCTTCGATATTTATCTATCTATTTATTTATTTATTTATTCATTCTATTTATTTATTTATATTTATTCAATTTATTTATTTATTGTATTTATTTATTTATTTATTGATATTGATTGATCATATTATTTATTTATCTATTTATCTATTTATTTATTTATTGATTTTATTTATTTATTTATTTATTCATTGATTTATTTATTTTATATCTATTTATCATCTATTTATTTATCTTATTGATATTTATTTCTCAATCGTCATCCATCATTTATTTATTCTATCTATTTATTTATTTTATCCATTCTATCATCCATCCATCCATTCCATCATCCATCCATCCATCCATCCATCCATCCCATCTCATCCGAAACAGCGCCCGCCCGCCCTTGCTCCCCTTTTCAGTGTGGCCTCGAGGCGGGCGCAGTGGTCCCCGAAATTGAAATCGGAGATATACATCTTGTTCGGCTTGAGCCAGGGATCGCAGTGATGCGAAAATCGTGATTCTAGCTCAAACGGTCTAGGAGTTATGCGCAATTTAGTACTTTTCGATTTTTTACTTTTAGCCATGGCCGTCCCTGAGGGGGCCATGTGGAGGAGTGGGAGGAGTTGGATCTGGATCCGACTCCTCCCATGTGGAAGGAGTGGGAGGAGTTGGAATCTGGATCCAACTCCTCCCTGTGGATTTCATGTTCTGCACACCACTTTACCATGGAAGCTTGTTTCTTTTCTTGAAAATGGAAAAAAATGTAAGCCCTCCAGTCTGCTTCTGTTTTAAAGTCCCTGTAAAGTCAAAATTAAGTATGTGTTCTGAGTTTGTCACACCACAGAAAAATGTGTTATTAGCCACCCAGCCAAATTTGAATGATAAAAAAGCCGAACAAGTACATAAAATAAGCTATCAAAATCCTGAAAAAATTAGCAGTTACCTCTGTTCTCAAACGCTGTGGGCGTGTCCGCTGGCTGCGTGGAAGCCACGCCCACTCGCGTGAAAGCTGTCGACGGTGATATTAGCTGATACCAGAGCCCTGTTTAACGGTCTAATTGCACATTTCAGTACTTCACAGTTCTCAGGCTTTGTAATATGTTTTAGCAATACATATGTAATATTTATAATGTGTTTAGAACTTTTTTGTAGAATTGCCTTTATAGGGACTTTAAGTCTTATCTCTCTGATTCAGATACATCATTTTTATTTCATATGGGCCATTCTACGGAAATGTTCATTTTTCTGTCCCTAGCCTTTTACAGAAATACTTTAAAAATACTTTTTAGGCTTACAAGTTCTTTATATTTTAAAATGAAAATAATTGAATTGCCAATTGTAATATACATTTTAAGTGTCAAATGAGTTTAAAATCATTCAAAATTACAATGAAAATTCTGAAACTATGTTTCTCTCTGTCAACTATTTTAATATATTTTTCTTTGTGTTAGTCTCCTCCTGTTATGTCTTTCTGCAATAAAAAAATAAATAAAAAAGCTTGTTTCTTTTTTCATTAATGCAAGAAAACACAATAACAATAAGGCAAAATCAAAGGGCAAAATGCAAAATCACATAAAATCCCTCAAAAAAACGAACAGAGCACAACTCTGTAAGAATGAAGCAAATTAATTACAAGAAAGAAAGACAGACAGAAAACGATGATATAAAAAGTCAAAATTATGACATGGAAGATTCAAAATTATGAAATGAAAACAAATACGCTGCCATGCCATGTGGAGGAGTGGCACTTTTGTGTTGCCTTGTGTGCTGCCATGGTCCACTGGGGACCAATGGATGGTAAAGAGGTTCGCTTTGTGCGCTGCCATGCCCACTGGGGACCATGGCAGCGCAAAAGGCGCCACTTTCGTCACTAGCTTTTGTTACTGAATTATTTTTATTTTTTAATGTGACGGTCGGAAGGACTGACGGGCGGAAGTCGTCGTCCGGACTTTTTTATTTATTATTTTTTTTTATTGAATTTTCAAATCACAGAGTTTGATATCAAGTTCTTGACATTTCTTTTACACATTTTCTGATAAGTATTACATCTGATAAGTAAAACATGAGACAACAATAATTTGGAAAAAGATGAGGAAAAAAAAATAAAGAAAAAATAAAGATAGAGGGCATCACAGACATATATTAAATTCCTTTAGCAGAGATACAGATCTTTGGGCTTTTCGATTTTTTTAAAATTTTACAGACTCAAAATACATTTTAAAGGCTGATTTGAAATGAGCAAAGTTAGGTTTTGAGTTACTCCACTTGGTTTGATGAATATGAAATTTTCCTAATAATAGAAACAAATTGATAACATACATTTTTCTTATAGGAAAGTCAAAATCATTTGTAGGCTATGAAGTAAGACAGAAGACAAATTTAAGACAAGGTTGCAATTCATTTTAAAACCTAGAAATTGAGACATCTCATTCCAAAAGATTGAAGAATATGGACATTCAAAGAACAAGTGCACAATAGACTCTCTTTCACAATTACAAAAACAGCAATTGTAATCAATATCCAGATGAAAACACTTTAATGTGTCTTTCACAGGATATATTCTGTGAGCAATTTTAAAAGACACTTCTTTGGTTTTATTTGATTCACAATACTAAGAACTCCCCAAAAATGTTCCCACTCAAATGAGGGAAACATATTAATCCAAACGAATTTAGATGGAGGGGAAGAGATACTGACGAAAAGAGATCTAATCAATTTGTTACTGCATTTATCATTAATTAAATCAAGTTTATCTAAGAACAAATGTTTGGAGACTTTACTTGCAGTGTTACCCCTAGAGCTCTGATTTCTGAATAGAAATTATATTTTGGCAGAAATAGACTTTATGACAATGTCATATTCTTTAACAGTAATGTGGCACTTAAATTTCATACATAGTTCAGTAATACTCAAAAACTGACCATCAGAGTTCAACAACTGACTAACTAAAGTATATTGGACTCAAACCAATGTCTTAAAAAATAATGATTTTCTTCTGTGTGTAATATACTTATTATTCCAAATAAAAAAGGAGTGAGGAGAGAAGTTATGTTTAAAAGCCTTAGACACTAAAAAGCCGAAGAGAACCGTGGTGACAGTCAGGGGGATGGCTGGCAGGAGGATTTTGGAGTGGTGGTGATTTGCAGCTGGCAATGTATGGTAAAGAGGTTCGACTGAGTAAGATAGTGGCCTATCTTAAAAAGCATTTAACAAATGAACGTGAACTAGTTCATTTTTAGATATGTGAACTTAGTTCCTTTAAAAAAATGTTTTAACTATGAACATGAACTAGTTCATTATCATCTGTGTGAACTGAACTTCGAGCTATAGTTCTTTTTAAGTATGAACTGGCACAACACTGACCACAAGAAGCATATTTCGCCCATATAGACTGTAATAGATTTCGCCTCAGATTCGCTAAATGGACGAGTAAAATACTGGCAACAATTTTTAATGGAA
This sequence comes from Hybognathus amarus, assembly GCA_030378365.1. Lineage (NCBI taxonomy): Eukaryota > Metazoa > Chordata > Actinopteri > Cypriniformes > Leuciscidae > Hybognathus > Hybognathus amarus. The sequence goes on from JAQIUQ010006230.1 coordinate 4,319, forward strand.
AATGGCTTGATATTGTCAGAATGTGGACATTTTTTACAGGCAACTACATTGATAATGTAACTGGAAAAACAAGAAAAATGAATGTCTGGTTTCCATTTTTTATTTTTTTCATTTGCATTTTATGGTCCGAAAATTGAATTGTGAAGCGTTACACGGACCCCACATAATATTTTACTCAATATTTGAGTCGATTTAATATACAAAAATGTAATAAGAGGCTAGAATGCATACTACTGTCTATACTAGAATGGCTACCAGCCCCCTATGCTACCAGCAGTCTAAACATATGAGCGGAAGTGAACTCTATTTAACGTGTGGTTTCGCTAGCGATATCACGAGGAATCTGTTCTTTTCTCTACGCTGGACAAGACGAACCAATCACAGTCGTTTGTGATGACTTAAAGAGCTACGTTGAAAAAATAATTGTACAATACGTTATGGAGAACGAAAATGCTTCTGTGTATCTGATTCATTTTTTATGAATTTAACAGTTTTAAAATGGTTATAATTGTATTAGTACAACATATATCCAATAGTTTAAAAACAACCATAGATTTGAATGCGGGTCAATGGGACATCCTGCGTTAAGAGCCTCGAAGCGCCCTCTAATAAAATAACTCAAGTTTCAGTTTCCTTGGCAAAGCCATTTATTTTCTGGAAGTGGTTTCCATTTCGGATCGTGGTCCAGTTGCGCCTCCAGTGTAAGCAAGGGAGGTGTGGCTATCAGTTTCTCCAGTGAAGGGAGGAGCTGGCACCGCACAAAAATGCAGCATTTCACTAGCCTCTGTGCATTAATCGGGTAAACCACTTTTTACTGTGTTTAAACTAACCTGGAACATGTTCCCCTGTTAGTGTTCATGTGATCCATGCATCATTGGATCTTCTCGGCCTTGGTTGGGCGAGCAAACGCGAGGAGCACCAATGTCGCCAAATATGTGAGTATCGACATGGCCAGGTAACGCAGGTTTCTACACACAGCTGGCTGATTGATTTCAGTGTTGTTCAGTCAATATCTGTCATTAATATTCCATTGAGATGTAATTAAATGATAAACAGTGCGCTTGGATGCTGTATATGTTATTGCTGATGATCTGTCTTGGCAGTTGGCACAGTCAGTGCGTAATTTACGCCATTGTGTTACTGTCCTGTTTTGGCTGCTTTGGCTTGTTAAACCAGATTTTGGGCTGTTTATTGATGTTGATTTTGAAACGCATAATGATAATGCTAAATAATGTATGGCACTCTTGAACGGTGCTTGACTGTCTCATTATGGACTCAGAGTAGATAGGAATGTCATCAGTAGGCATAAAAGTTGGATGTAGTATTGATTTCTGGGCCATAACAGGGGGAAAAAAGACTGGGACTACAGTGTGTCCTCTACTGACATTGTTGGTTCTGCTCAAGTGACTTTATCAGTGAGACTGCAGCTCCCATACTGCTGTGTCCACTAAATATGACCTTATGTGTCTCCTAAACCAGTGGATCTCAAGCTTCTTGACTCCAAGTCCACCAGTTATCAAAGACAGTATAGTTCAATTAAATAACTACACAAATTATCTCTGGTTCTTCTGCCTAAAACTGCTTGTTTTCTAACTTTATTTACAGAAACTAGTGGAAATATATTAAAACAATTAAATTCAATATTACTAAATAATTTGAATTATTAATTTTCAGAATTCAGGACCTAAATGTTAATTACTAAATGACTCCAGGCTTTTGTTTTGCTTTTACACTAATTTGGACATTTCTAGTAATGTGTGATGACATGGTTAAAAAAAAAAAGAAAAACATTCTCACAAATAGCACTTCCATCCATCCATCCATCCATCCATCCATCCATCCATCCATCATTTTATTAATTTAACTCTTCCATGTCTAAAAATCACACTTTTTATACATGAGGTTTTGCCAAGACTGGGAATGCTGGTTCTTACATAAAAATGTTGTTGAGTCTGTGAATTATTTAAATAAGAAATAGGCCTATCATTTATTTTAGATGTTTGTTTTAGCTTATTTTAATGCTTGTTTTGTCTTATTTTTAATAATTTAATTCATCTTGTGGTCACTTTGGACGTTTTCTGTGATCCACTGTCCTTCAGCACGTCTATACTTCTGCTAACCATTTGATTTTGTGAAGTAAAAATAGACTGTGCACAAACTTCTGCTATGAAATTAGTAGGCTGTCAAACAATTAATTGCGATTTATCAAATTCAAAATAAAAGTTTGTGTTTACATAATATATGTGCGTACACTGTGTATAATTATTTTTATATATATATATATATATATATATTATATATATATATATATGACGCATAATGTATTATATTTATATATAAATATATATATATATATATATATATATATATATAATATCATTTACATATGAATCTACATACAGTATATTAAATGAAAATATGATTGTATGTATAAATATTTATATATAATATTATTTATATATAAATAATTATACACAGTGCACCCACATATATTATGTAAACACAAACTTTAATTTTGATGTGATTAATCGTGATAATTGTTTGACAGCCTAGAAATTTGACTGTTTAATCCAACTTTGACTTTTTTTCCGCCATCATCCCTGACAGGATGGCATCTCTGTGGTAGGATGAGAAGTCCAGTGCCGCGCTTCAGGACGTCGAGAGGCAGGCCGGTGGCCAGCAGACCGCACAGTGTCTTCCTCCCTGTCATGAGCGACAGAACAACATGTGGTTTATCAGAGATGCCTGCGGCATCGTTTGTGCGATCATCACCTGGTTTCTTGTCTTCTTTGCCTGAGTTTGTTCGTGCTGTTCCTCATGCTGATTCCATCGAAAAACCTCACCTACAGCCTGGTGAACGGCACCCTGTTCAATAGCCTGGCCTTCCTCGCCTTGGCGTCTCATTTCAGAGCCATGTGCACAGACCCGGTGGGTTTTACTAAATGCATTTTGTATTTTCTAAATGTTTTAATAAATGCATGCATAATAAATTCATGGTGCCTTTGGGTAGGGGAGACAACATCCCTATTATGAGGGAATTTTTTACAGTATACAAGGGGAAATTATAGCACTATATATCGCATATTATTATTAATAATAATATAATTTAATAATCTTTTAATTAACACTTAATAATTATGCAAGTGATCAAGTGCAAAGACCGCAAGTGTGGGTAATTGGACAAGACAACACAAAGAGTAAACAAAATGCTGCAACAATGTAAATTATAAGAAAATATATTTTTTGAACATTAAATCATGTCAACAGAGAGTAAACAGAATTATTAACACGTAAATGAGGGGCACAACATCCCCTTTTACAACCTAGATATCAAATAGACATTCATTTAAATTCAGAAGGTGTCAACTTAACATAGCAGAATAAAAATATTGGGCATAAATGTCATCACTGTAGCATGTTTGCAATTTAAAGGGATAGTTCACCCAAAAACTCCCCTTTATGTTGATCCAAACCCGTAAGACTTCTTGTGCATCTTCGAAACACAAATCAAGATCTTTTTGATGAAATCTAGAGCTTTCAGTCCCTCTTTAGACAGCTACTCAATTGACACTTCAAGAAGTTCATGGAGAATTGGTATAACTAATCCATAAGAATTGAGTGGTTTAGTCCAAAAATTTCTTAAGAGAATCGATCTATTTATACGATGAACAGATTAAATTTAGGATTTTATGCACTCTACAAGAACCAGATCTTGTATCTCTTCAGACTATTTGGACTACCAATACCGCTCAATTCATATGGATTAGTTTTACGATCTCTTTATTAAATTTGTGTAGCTTCAAAGTGTCAGTTGCGTAGGTTGTCTATGTTCTATAGAGGGACAGAAAGCTCTTAGATTTTCATCAAATATCTACATTTGTTTTCCGAAGAACTTAAAAACTAAAGACTTACGGGTTTGGAATGCCATGAGGGTGCGTAAATAATGACAGAATTTTCATTTTTGAACGAACTAACCCTATAACTGATTTTTGTGATGTCTGCCCCGTCTCCCCTAACTCTTCATCAGGGTGTCATAAACTATTAAAATGTTACTGAAGTTGCCTTTTGGTTTCTTAGGGAGCCGTGCCGAAGGGCAATGCCACTAAGGAGTACATTGAGAGCCTGCAGCTGAAGCCAGGTCAGGTGGTTTACAAATGTCCCAAGTGCAGCAGTATCAAGCCGGATCGAGACTCAGCCACTGCAGGTGAGAGGAACATATAGATGCACAATGGCAGCAGCACTATACATCAGGGTCAGCTATTTTGAAGCGTTGAAGTGGGTTTTCATCTTTTCACTCTCTAACCTTTCTTTCAAACTCATTTTAGTGTTTGCAAGCGCTGTGTACGGAAGATGGATCATCATTGCCCTTGGGTGAACAATTGTGTCGGGGAAAATAACCAGAAGTATTTTGTGCTTTTCACAGTGAGTACTAAAAAAGTCTCATACTCCACACTTCTATAAATACCACAGATTGAGTTGTGTTAGCCACTGGTTGTAAGTGTCTTAGACTCTCTGATATAAGATTTTAATTACTCCCCTGTGAATTTGGTAGTAATAATATTAATTTGATTGTAATAATTTCACTAAAGATTCAATTGCATATTTTATTTCATACTTGATACAGATTCTTTGAAACCAGCTCTAAAAATATCTAATGTTGATTCTGATGTGTTTTCCAGATGTACATTTGCCTGATTTCTCTGCACACCTTGGTCATGGTGGTCTTTCATTTCTCTACTGCTTTGAAGATGACTGGACAAGTAAGTGAGAAAAGCAGGTTATTGTTTAGCAAGACAGATAACTTGGCCCCCAGTGACCTCTAGATGACAGAGTCAGATGACAAGCATGCAACTTAGAATGTTGCCTTCTGGGAAAAAGAAGTCCAAGCTTTGCAGAAGTCCAACCAGTACTTCTTAAAGGAGAAGTTCACTTTAAAAAACGTTGCTGATCATTTATTCACCCCCATGTCATCCAAGATATCCATGTCATTCTTTCTTCAGTCAAAAAGAAATTGAGGTTTTCGATGAAAACATTCCAGGATTTTTTTTTGGGAACCAAACAGTTCAAGGTCCAAAAGACAGTTTCAGTGCAAATTACAAACTGTTCAAAGGGCTTTAAACGATTCCAGATGATGAATAAGGGTCTTATCAAGCGAAGTGATCGCTCATTTAAAGAAAAAAAAAGTTTGTGACTCTCCTGTTCGAACTCGTTCATCAAAATTAACGAATCTTTTCGAGTTCAGCTCGTTCATTTCATTCTTTGAATGAACCAAATGTACCCGAAAAGGAATCATTCATTTTGATAAACAATCACCTGAACAGAGCAAGGTGACCATTTGAGCTTATAAAACTTAAACTTTGTTTTGTTTTTTAAATGAGTGATCGTTTCGCTTGATAAGACCCTTATTCATCGTCTGGTATCGTTTTAAAGCCCTTTAAACACTTTGCAGTTTGCACTGAAACTGTCTTTTGAACCTTGAACCGTTTGGTTACCAGTAAAGTGCATTACATGGAAATATCCTGGAATGTTTTCATCAAAAACCTTAATTTCTTTTCAACTGAAGAAAGAATGTACATCGATATCTTGGATGACATGGGGCGAGTAAATTATCAGCAAAAGTTTTTTAAAAGTGAACTACTCCTTTAAAGCAACAGTACACCCAAATATCAAAATTCTGTCATCTAATGATCCTCATTCCAATGGTATTTTCCTTTCAGTACATTGTGATTAATATGCTGGTCATTTTTGAACTCACTTACAATATAAATAACGGTTTTAATATCCAAAAAGGATGCAAAAGCACCATAAATGTATTAGCTATAGTCTGTGTGCTTGGGGAAGTGCTGCTATGCCGGCCAAAGCAGATATAATGCAGATGTAATGTAATGCCACTAAAGAGTGGTCAAAGGGCAGGTAATGAAGAAGGGGAAGTGATATACATGTAAGTAATGTTAAAAGCTAGATTCAAACTCTGATTGCCCAGATGAGCGCCACAGCTCGATGTGTTCGAGGACGTGTGCTAGCCTTCCTACCATCGCTCCAGTGACACTTAAAAATGACATTTTATTAAAAAAAATTCCTCTCAGGAATGCATTTTAACCTTTAAGCCTTTTAATGTTGTGTTTAATGTTGTTAATGCTGTGTTTAACCTGTAAAAATGCTCTCAATTTCCTTAGCAAGAATAGCTTTTGATTTGATTTTAAACAGATAAGATCCGCTTATCAGAGATATCCCTATATGCCAAAAAGTGTAATCAGTGTTTTCAAACAGGTCAGCTGAATGTTGCTAACCAAGATAGCTAAAAGATAAAACCTCTTAACTCATGTTCTAATGTTTAGATTCTTCCAACCGGTGTTTTGTCCCAGTTTGCACATGCAAATCTAGATGCCCGCTAACCCTCTTTTTTTCTTTCTAGTTACAAATAATTTATAGCTGTGTTAGTAAATTGAATAGCTTGTGTTAATGCCATGTGTGTGTGTTCCCTCTTCCTTCTTGACCCAAGAGTGCAGTTCCTTCTCCCCTCCAGCCACTGTCATCCTCCTCATCCTCCTGTGCTTTGAGGCTCTCCTCTTCCTCATCTTCACCTCTGTGATGTTTGGCACCCAAATCCATTCCATCTGCACAGATGAGACGGTAAGAGAACGCTTCCTTTAGGCAGTGGGCGAATGTGGTGGAGGTTGTGCTTGTGGCCTGATATGCACTGTTATTTTTAGGTTAATGTGTGGACAGTTTTATCTGAAATGCTATTGTGCTTGAAGTGAAATGTAACACATATAAAAGAAAGAAATAAGTAGGTCATTGTGTATTGAACAGATAACATAGGCTACATTCATGCTGGCTAATTGTCATGTACCGTACCTTGCTAGTAGAGTTGCATGATTCTGGATAAATTGAGAATCATTAATTTATTTTGTTTAAAATAGAGATTAGGGTTCTGAATAGACAACTAAATAAAAGAGCATTTAATTTACTAGAGGTTCTGACAAAAAGATTGGCTCATTTAGGAATAAAATCACTTGGGTGCTTCAATCATTTAACGATTCATCGTGCAGCTTTATTTGCTAGTTATTATTAAAATACACTGTATATTGGTGACATCTGACATACGAGTTCAAATGGTCCAGTGCTGTATGCAACATACTTGCACAACACATGATCTTGTGAATTTCTAACAAGTGACCTGGAAAACAAAACCCACATATATTCCTGTGCTAAAGATGCAACTAGATCCTTTAAAACTTATTCTAAGGAGAATGCTATTTGACACTGCTAGGGGTGTAATGATACGCTCATGTCACGAATCGATACATATCACGATACTGAACTCACGATATGATATTATTGCGATAGCCTACTTTACTATTTACATATGGTAAATGGTTAATAAAAAATGTACTGTTGATTAAAATGCTAAATTTATATTACATTGTAGGTTTAAACGAATAGGCTTGGACTTGGTGCTACACCACAATAAAAATATTCATGATTCTGAAGCTGAAAATACAGAATTATTGTAGATGAATATGCTTGCACTCTTTCACTGACTAGATATATTTAAAGTAATGTCAGCCAGTTTTTACTGGTATCATCAGACATTTGGCATTATCAGGAGGACACACACATATTCCCACAGTGCATTATTATACATTATATTCAACATTATATATAGTAGTTTAATGTAGCACTTACACTAAATTTCAGAAAACTTAATTTTTTTTCTCACACAGTAATTTTTTGTTTGGGGAAACAATCCACGAATACCATATTGTTGCATTTTTGTATTGCGGTATATTGTGACACGATATATTGTTCCACCCCTAGACACTGCCATTAGATTCTCTTTGATGGACTACATGTGAAAACTGTTCACTAGATGCCTTTTGATAATTGCAGGTGTTTCACATCTGCTCAGAATAGCATACTATCATACTACTTGTAGTGTACTATTTCTGCAGTATATACTCTACCGTTCAATTTTTGTAATGCTTTTATTCAGCAAGGGTGCATTAAATTGGTCAAAATGACAGTCAAGACATTAGCATTGATTAGAACGTTTTTTTTTTTTGAAAACTGTGTGAAAAAGAATCTTGGAAAAAATGTATCATGGTTTCCACAAAAAATATTAAGCACAACAACTGATTTCACCATTGAAAATACAAGGTTCTTGAGCACCAAATCAGTATATTAGAATGATTTCTGGTGGATCATGTGACACTTAAAAGGGATAATTCACTCTAAAGTGAAAAATTAACTGAAAATAAGTGAAATATTCGTTGTGTTCGTCGTAACAAGTTATCGCGTTCACATCATCTAGACAAATGGAGTTCCAGTTTGGAGATATATAACTCATTGAAGAAAGTACACGGATACTTTTTGGGGATTTTTAGGTGTTGTTTGTTGTTGCGTTTTTGTTAATATTGATTTTTAATTTATTTATATTTTCATATTTTTTCTTAAATTTTTAACTACTTTGTTTCTGTGGTTGTATTTGTATATGTTCACTGGAAGGTACCAAGGTAAATTCTTTGGGTCTCATTCATGAAACATTCGTAAATATACGAGTAAATATGAGAGTGATTTGCGCGTAAAGAACTCTTCCTGATTCACAAATACTTTGTAAAACGTCAGATGTGATAGTGAAATGTGTGTGTTCGTGAATTCCAACCATTCGTAAATAGGATGTGCATGTACGTTCATTCTCAATTACCATAAATCCCGCCCATTCTATCTGACTGACATCTAGATGTAGGCATGGAATAACATGAATGCGAATGAAAAAGAAAGATTTCTCGGATGCAGAAATTTAAGTTTTATTATCAGAAGTTCATTGAAAACGCCACATTTTATTTTCAAGCGTACTACATAGTGGCCTATCAGGTCCTTAAAAAAGGAAGCTTGGCAGCATATTACAGATGCAGTTAATGGAGTTTCATCTGTTGATCGAACAGTCCCAGAAGTGAGAAGAAAATGGTTCGACATTAAGCTTCATAGCAAAAAACGAATTAGTTCATTTCGGAAAAATTGTATTCAAACTGGAGGACCGCCATCGATCACCAGATCTGCTATTACTGGCTCTCATAATAGAAGTAAAAAGAAAAACCATATGTAATTACTATATAAAATATTTTTTCAAAATGATGTTTAAATATGTATCCGATTAAAATGCAGCCTTATTAATGAGCAAAACGTTCGGATGTTAAGCCCACCATTTACGCGTGGCTGGGAGCAGGTGTAGATTTATTGCGTACCAACTAACATTTGGAAAATACAGTAATGAATCTGAAAATTTACGCCAGAACCACTTTACACATGATTTACACAAAAATTCGTTCTGCTCGTGTTTCATGAATGAGACCCTATGTGTGTATTTAAGCACACTTGGCAATAAAGCTCTTTCTGATTCTGAAAATTCAGCTTTGGCATCACAGGAATAAATTAAATCTTAATATATTAAAATAGAAATCAGTTATTTTAAATTATAATAATATTTCACAATATTACTGTTTTTACTGTATTTTTGATTAAACAACATAACATTACAAAATCATACAGACCCCAAAATTTTGAATGGTAGTGTATATTGTGTGCAGTAAGCAAATTTCCCACAATCCAATGCGTTCAACTTGACCTTCTTTTCTCAGATTGATGAATGATCCAAAATGATTGCATATTTATAGAAAAAAAAATTATACAAATATTTCCAAGAATAAAACAATATGTGAACCATCATCCCAAAATGCAATACACTTAATTTGACCTTTTTTTTCATAGTGTGACACATAAACCTGAAGTAATGTCAGATGTACTTTTTAACCTTCTCAGCCGCCTTGAATCCTAATTTGATTTGAATGTTAAGGCATTTTACTAGAAATCTTAAAAATGTTTAAAATGCATTGTTTCATAATCGTTTTATAAAATAAGTGGGCACAGCAGTATGCTAGTATTTTATTCTGAACATAAACTTATTGCCATGATTTTTCATTATGAAAATCACTATTATCTAATCTAAGATGAAAATATGGTTACAGTTCTGTTTGATGGAATGGGTCAGTTGTTCTTTTCCTCTTTTGTTTTGTAATATTCACACACTCTGAAGTCTCGGTTATCTCTTGTTTTTAGGGCATAGAGCAGTTGAAAAAGGAAGAGAGAAGATGGGCTAAAAAACAAAATGGATGAACATGAAGGCGGTATTCGAACACCCCTTCTCGATAGCATGGTTTAGCCCGTTTTCCACACCCGAACACGGGAAAGCTCGACCCCTACCAGTATGTGGTCTGAGCTCAGGAAGCTTAAAGCTAGAGATCTCGAGTGCACTTGGACTGCCCTTAAAGAGCGTCTTTTAATTAATCCGGACTTGAGCGGAGCATTTACCAGTGAGACTAAATCACCTTCATCTCCCTTTTTTTCAGGGAACAAATCATTGCATATCCAATTATTCTTGCCTCTTATTTATTTGAATTAACAAAAAGTGGAAACTTCATGTCATACTCTCAAGCATCTCTTCTAGCTACATTGAAATAAAGATGAATGATGTGCAGATTAGAAGCCAATTTATGCTAATATAATCACTATTGTAATCTCTTCCGAATGTTGCTAAAATGATAACCTACTTTCTGAGATACCTTCAATTCCTTATACCCATCTATAATATAAACCATGTTTTTCCTGGTTAACGGCATAAGAGCACTGACAAACATTCACTAAATAGGATTACAATTCTTATTGATACAAGACATTTTACACCAAGGATGGTAATAACCATAACGATATCTATAACTATAAAAGTTTTAATAACCATTGTAATCAGGGCTTGACATTAACTTTTTTCCTCACCATCCACCGTGGCTAGTGGTTTTCCAAAGTTTCCAATTCTGAAATCGATTCTATTGGTAAAACTTACATATAGAATATTATTTCATAATTTGACAGCAGGTACATTAGGCTGCTGTCACTTTAAGACCTGACACATTGATCCATTACACTGTTACACATGCATGTCTTTATCAACGGTTTACGTTTATTTAAAACTAGGGCTGTGCAAAAATGAATTGCGATTAATCGCATCCAAAATAAAAGTCTGTGTTTACATAAAATATTTGTGTGTGCTGTATATAATTATTTTGTATATATAAATACACACACATGCATGTATATATTTAAGAAAATGTGTTATTCATATATAAAATATTTATATAATATAGATTATGTATATATACAGAATTTAAGCGCAAATAATTCTTAAATATATACATGCATGCATAGGTATTTACATATACAAAATAATTATATACAGCACACACAAATATATTATATGTAAGCACAGACTTATCGCAATTAATTATTTATTGAGATTTATCGCAATTAACTTTTGCACAGCCCTATTTAAAACATAACTGAATGTTTACATGAATACTCACCAAGACTGGCCTTTTGACATTATTTTGTATGTATTTGACAGTTTAAGTGCAATAAGCAGTGGAAAAGAACTCAATTTAGTACTGAGAGATGGCTTTATATGCAGGCAGTTTGAGTGTGAGCCCAAAATCTGTGGGAATGAGTAAAATTATGCGCAATACTGAGCAAGCCCACACCAAAATTCAAGACCTGTAACAGCAATAATATTCATCCAGAGCAAATGAAAGGAGTGAGTGAGGGGAGGCGGGTTTGTGTATCTATTCTGCGAAAATGAGTATTGGAAGCATTTCAGATATTTCAGTATCGATATGCATCGAAAAAATATATTTTGACAACACTACATTGCACTTGGTTTATTATTTTCAAATGCTTTTTTTAAAGGCTACAATTGAAAAAAATATTCATTATGTAATATTCAACCCACCAAAGTGGCTAGTAGGAGTGGCTGCTTTACACAATGAAATGGAGTTCATTTCAAGCACTGATTGTGATACTAGGAGAAATAGGGAAGCCCACACCACAGCTACTGTATAATTATGACATAGAGGAACAATATTATTGGAATCACTTTCAGAATTATTATTTTTCCAGCTGATGAATTATAACAACAGTGACAGCCAATCAGAAACCACATGACTTTAAGCAGCTCAAAAATTAAGTGGCCGATAACATATCTGCCATGCGCACTTATAATAAACAGAATTATCATTTGTTGGTGTGGGTGCCAATATAATTATTGTTATGGTTCTTGGTCTGATCAGGCCTTAAAGCGATAGTTCGAAAATTAAAATTGGACTTGATAATGAACTGTAGTCTTTTGGGTTTGTATTGAATAATATGAGATCACAGCAGAACATTTTTAGGTGAACTATCTCTTGAGTATGGGTTATAGACTTTGGCTTTATAAAAAAAAATATAGTAAATTGAATAGGGGTGTAAATATTTGTTCTGACAAAGCTTGGATTCTAAATGATTCTTCACTAAATGATGCAGGCATGACATCTGATCACAATTTGGTTTGATTACCATTAGTTTTTTTTATTAGAATAACTTGAAATGGTAATAAAAAGAAAAGTTGAATATTGACATACGTTGAATAAGTGATCCACCGGTTTTTGCATTCACATGCATTGTATCACAGAATTGAACATGTAGATTGGATATTATTCAATTATAAATTCCATAATCAATGCAGTGTCAGATCATTGTTACACCCCTAAACTCTAACAGTGAAATAATTCTATCTGAATAATTATTTGATAAATGTACAGACTCTGCATTGAGATATTATGAGTACTTTTGCTGTTATACATAACAATTTGAGTGATAACAGCACTTACCATTACAGAACAGAATTGATGATTTACTTGGAATGTTTCCATAAACCTGGTTTGCAGAAATGTATAAGAAAGGAACAGGCTTACGAAATTGTGGGAATCTGACCATAAGATCAACTACATTTATATACAGTATATGAACATTTTTTATATGTTTTATGGCTTATTACATGAAAGATAAATTGTGTTTTTGACAACTTCATTGATTTACCATTGTTGCCATTGTTTTGGTTAATTGCATATATTTTACATTTTATTAATATACATTTTTGTTATGATGAACGGATGATATGTGGTTGAACTTTTAAGGATGAAAAAGACAATCATTCTGTTCTTCTTTGTCAAATGGTGAATTAAAAACATGAAACACTTGGTCATTAGTGCTGCTTTGTAACAACGTATCACTTTTAAAGTGTCTGACCGCACATAAAACCATCACTGCTTCTGAAAAGTCTAAAGTTGTATTACAGGAAATTCAGCAGCTGAAATTCTATTCGCATTGCAAAATCCCTGTGTTGTAATCTCTCAAAGGCTCTAAATGTTTTCAAATGTGCTTGATCTGTATCTTTCTGTCCACTTCCTCTCTGTCTTTAACACTAATCTTGTTTCCCCAAACAGTCTTTGTAAATTTATTTTATTCTTTCGTGTTGTTTTATGAATGATTTTCTTACTCAGAAATATCCAGCCTTTGTGGTTTGGGGAATTAAAATGAATCTAAAAACAACTAATTACGTTTAGTATTAAATCAGGCTGATGTCCCTGTTTGATTGGTGTGATGGAGGTAAGCTTGATTGCTATCGCTATAAAGGCCGCTCAAACACATTCAATGTGCCTTTTGCCTGATCGCATGTAATTTAAAATGGTCTTTTTTTCTTATTCTGTAGATACATGCTGTGAAGGCATGCTGCATGCTTCACGTGTTTTTGATTTTTCCATAAAGTGACAGTTGAACTATTTCCTCCAGTTTATTGAAGATTTAAGGGATACTGACTTTTTTTTTTTGGAAATGGGCTCATTTTACAACTCCCCAGAGTTAAACTGTTGAGTTTTACCGTTTTTGAATCCATTCAGCCGATCTCCGGTTCTGGCGGTACGACTTTTAGCATAGCTTAGCATACATCATTGGACAAGACCATTAGCATTTTTAAAAAAAAAATGACCAAAGAGTTTCGATATTTTTCCTATTTAAAACTTGACTCTTCTGTAGTTACATCATACACTAAGACCGATGGAAAATGTAAATTTGCGATTTTCTAGGCTAATATGGCTAGAACTATACTCTCATTTGGAATAATCAAGAAACTTTACTGCCGTATCAGAAGTGCAGCAGGCATAATGACTACCACTATTGCCAACTGATTTTCTAAGGAAAGTAGCTAAGGCCTTCCCTAAAAGTTGCTAAATGTCGCTAGATGACTTCATACGCTAATTAGAATATTAATGACGTCATGCTTGCGTTCTGTTAGCCTAGCGTTTTCTCTCTAAATTAATGCTCTATTAATATAATATAGCCGAATGTCAAATAAAGCTGTTTTCTTTTCCTATCTTTTTTGTCAGACAATAGAACGAGTAACTATAATATAGTGAATGATTACTTTTTTTAGGCCTATGTGGAACATTATCTGAATTGAGAGAGTTGGAGAACCGGATGAAAAGCTCTGTGATAGTGAGTGTTACGGTTACAAGTAATAACTAGCACAAGAAAAGAAATAAAATAAAATGGTCAAGCTAAATTCTTTAAATATCAAACAAAAGAATAGCAGATAAGTGATAAGTCTGTGGAAAAACAACACTCATTCACGTCTGCCAGCAGCTGTGCGCTCCTCTCAGAGGTTACTGAGGTTTGTCCAAAAGTCGCTAAAATTGTCGCTAGTCGCTTTTTTGAAAAAATGTTGCTAAGGGAGTCTGAAAGTCGCAAAAAATAGCGACAAAGGTGCCAAGTTGGCAACACTTGATGACTACACAAACTTAGAAAGCAAGAGCTCGTGCTCGCAGGACAGTACTGGCAACATTTGGAGGTTACTGAGGTTTATCCAGAAGTCGCTAAAATTGTCGCTAGTCGCTTTTTGAAAAAATTTTGCTAAAGGGGTCTGAAAAGTCGCTAAAAATAGCGCCAAAGGCGCTATGTTGGCAATACTGATGACTACACAAACTTAGAAAGCAAGAGCTCGTGCTCGCAGGACAGTACTGGCAACATTTGGCGGTTACTGAGGTTTGTCCAAAAGTCGCTAAAATTGTCGCTAGTCGCTTTTTTGAAAGAAATTTTGCTAAAGGGGTCTGAAAAGTCACAAATATAGCAACAAACGGGGCTAAGTTGGCAACACTGATGACTACACAAACTTAGTCCTGGTCACGTTAAAAGTTAATAAACTAGGGACTATTTTCAGGTGCTGCGTGAAATCATTGCGCCTGCTGCACTCATGGTATGGCAGTAAATTGTTTTGATTATTACGCAGGAATGAGAGTATAGTTCCTAGCCATATCAGCCTAGAAAATCACAACTTTACATTTTCCGTCGGCCTTAGAGCACGATGTAACTACAAAAGAGTTATGTTTTAAATTGGAAAATATCGAAACACTTTGGTCTCTTTTTTGGTAATGGTCTTGTCCACTTTAATGATGTATGCTAGCAGGGCTCTCAAAGCTGTCACGCATTGAGCGTGACAGTCACTCATTTCGGTCTTTTGTCACGCACTCCCGCCACACATTGTATTTCTCACGCAGAAAACTATTTATCATATATTTAACATGCCGCAGCGCCCAAATTGTCCTCAGCCGCTTCACTCTCATAGTGGAACTCGCAAGCGCGCGCGTCTCCCTGCTCTCGCAGCCTGTCGCTTTATCAGCCAATCAAAAAAGGAAAGGGCTACACAATTTTAGCCAATCAGAAAATAGCACTACTGTATCTGGGTAAGATTTAACGCAACAACCAATAAAAAAGCATTTCAAGGAATTGTTCACGTGATTCTGCAACAACATCTCTTCCAAAGTTTCGTTCACCCGCAGAGGAAACGACTGGAGCTCCGAATATCACTGAGCAGAGTAAGTCATGAGATCTCCTGTTTTAATGTTACAACAAATTTACAAATTGTTTGACACAAACAAAGACAACTTGACTGCTGTTAGAGAATCATATTTTATAATTATCCTGGCCATGGATGCATTAATCATTGCATATATGTCTTTCAAAGATGTCAGGTAAAAAGCAAACGAGCATCCTCTCATTCGCCCTGAGAGGAAAGCCCCCTAAAAAGGCTAGGTTAGAGGATGCTGGCCCAGAGAAGGTGGCCAAAAGGGTAGGCCCATTAGAGGAGGAGACGGTGCCATGTGTCATACATTTTCTGCAAGTCTCAGCAATTAATAACAACACAAAAACACTAATATTAATATTATTAATGAAACACCCACATTCCAACGACCCCCCCCCCCTCAACAACCAACAACACCCCCCCCCATTGGGGCGGAGAATGTCACTCTTGCCTGTCTTCAAAACTCTGAGAGCCCTGTGCTAAGCTATGCTAAAAGTAGTACCGCCAGAAACCGGAGATTGGCTGAATGGATTCAAAACCGGTAAAACTCAACAGTTTAACTCTGGGGGAGTTGTAAAATGAGCCTATATCAAAAAAAAAGTGGAGTATACCTTTAAACACGCAGGTGCATGAGTAAAACGCATCACTTCCCATTCCCTTTTCTTTTAGCCATGGTGGTAACCATTTGCTTTCCTTTTCCGTTCACGTAATGTAATGTATGTTTTTTGGCACTATGGATGTTGTTTTCCATACAAAAGTGGATTATATTTCACTAATACAACAGACACAGAATCACAAATGTGTTTTTTTCTTTTTGCAGGGTATTGAAAAGTTGAAGCGTGAAGACCCTACATGGGAGAAGACTTCACCCTGGGAAGCCATAAAGTCAGCTTTCGGAGGTCCTCTTTCTGTGGCCTGGTTGAGCCCTTTCACAGATCTCTCATGCCAGAAAGATGCTTCTGCTCCTGTTCCCATGTTCCCACAGGGTGAGATCATTGAGGAGGATGTGATTGAAATTCCTCTGGAGCCTAATTCGACGTAAATGTGTTTGCTGCTTAATTCCTGATGACTGAAATGGCACAATTGGACCTGCAAAGAGACTACTGTGAATATTTTAATTTTACTTCTTTTTTTTACCTCTGGAAAACGCATTTATGTACTGTACCAATGTGCCTTAAAACAGTATTTACAACCAAAAATACATCTCACTCTTCTAAAGAGAATCTTGTGTCATGCATAGAGAGATGTGACTCCGTCATTAGTTCATTAACATGTACTTTTATTATATAAGCTGTTCTTAGAGCAGTAATGTCTATACAAAAAAATGGCTAAACACTAAGCTTTAAATTGTTTTAATCGTATATGATTGGTCAGGAAATTGGCAAGAATTAACCTAAAAAGCAGAATATGGGAAGTTGTGTGTGAAGTGATGGGTCACGATGAAACACGAGTCACATGGTGATGCTCCAGAGCAGTGTCTTCGACAATCTGCTGAGAAATCTAATAATAAATACCACAATGAAGAAAGAGGTGTCATGGTGTGGGAAGCCTTTTTAGCTGCTGGTATTGGTGATCTGCTTCACTATGAAAAGTAATTTAATGCTTTGGAGAACAGGAGAGTATTGCAGAAGGGCTTGCTTCTCACAACTGAACAGTTATCTAAAGTGGAATGATTAGATGTTATTTTCAACATTGCGATTGCCCAAATTGCGAAGATAACCAAGAAGTGGTTTGAGGAAGAAGTCCATCAGGCTCATGTTTTGGCCTGATCAGAGTACAGGTTTAAACCCTATAGTGAATATTTGTCCTCGCATTACATTCAAATGAACTGGGAGACATTTTTAACTACTCACGAACTGCTACACACAGACTCTTCTTCCTGTAAAAAAGCTGTCTGTAAATTTACTTACATGGCTTAAATATTTAAAGGGTAACTAAACCCCTGGTCAGAGCCTGACTCCACCCACTGGCAATATTTGAAAATGTTGAAAAAGTGGGCTGACCCTATCGGAGATAGAGGGGACGATATAGATGCTAAAACACTCTATCCTGATAGTTTTCAATACTCGCAATTCCAATTCCTGACTCCCTACAGTGGTTTTGACGTCACAAGATGGTTTTTATACTGCCAAGTGCGTAGCTCGCGTGGTGAGCTGAAACCTGCGTACGTCACGAAGTGCGGAAACATCCAATAGGAAAATTCAACTGCAGTAGCCACTGTTCAACCTGAAGAGGGCAGCACTAAGACGTTTATACACCATATATTGTAGAAATAAAACACTTTATAAACAAATGTCAAAAAAGTTACTCAAATCAATGACTGGTATTAATAGAGATCCATTCTTACAGATCATTAACTAAAAAAAGTTGGTTAAGGGTTTAGTTACTCTTTAAAGAAAACAGAGTATTTCTACTCATTTGCAGTGTTTGTGCAATTCTTGCTAATTTCCTGGCCAGTGATTTGTTAGTGATTAAAATGGTTAAGAACAATAAAAAGACCACTAAATATTTTGCCATTTTTGGTTGGACCTTTATTCTTTGCCTGGGAGTTTATAATATTAGTTTTGTTTAAAAAAAAATTAAATGTATTCAGTAACTGGAAGATATATTTTTTTCCTATAGGACCTTTTTAAGATGTATCATCACAGTTAAAATTATTATATAAAATCTCTAATGTTGCCTTAATGTACTACAAGACTCGGCCTGACATTGAAACAGGCATAAACCCATGACTATGCAAGTTCTGGTGCAGTATTTGATAATATAAACTTATGGTGCTTATTTGTAGACTTTTCCATAATTGTCAAAAGCACATATCAGATTTACCATCCAGGATCTGATTGATATATTGCTTATTTTTATTGTTGTTCTATGTCATATCTTTCCTTTTCATTGTATTTACGACCTTTTAAAAATAAAATACTTGTGCATCTTTTTCCATTACAGGTTCGTTGTTTGTTATGCTATTGTTTTGGATTTTTTCCATTACCTGATGTTTCTCATGGCTGACTTGGTAGTACCAAGCCAATTTTCAGATGTGATTTCAGAGCAGAATACATTGTAATGGCCAGCTGTGCTCAACAAATGCTGCCTTTGTGGTTGGGTTTAAATAGATTCCAGGTCAGTGGTCCAGGTCAGTGGTTCGCTCAAAATGACACACAACAGAAGAACTATCCATTTTAAAATAGATGTGGATTTTTTTTAACCATATTTTGCTTATCATGTGCTGTTTAAATATAATTTATATGAACTAAAACGGAGTAATGCATGATTATTCTACATAAATATATACAAAAATGAATGTATCTGAGTGTGCATCCTGTTCACTACTTGGAGTGCAAGTTTAAATTGGTTTTACTTCAGAAGACTTGAAAAAGGATGTATCAGAGAAACATTAAGTTTAACAGAAACAAAATGAGATCCACAGCTGTATTTGGTCAAATGTACAGCAAATATTTAATGTAGTAGTTACCAAGAGTATAAATGAATTTATTATAAACGTGCATAATGTGCCTCTTGATCGACTGAAGTATGCATTCACCTACATGATTGAGGCAGGACTGTAGGCACAAAGTGAGACACATTTTAAGGATTTGCATCATGTCATTAATAGCATTACCATAATGCACATAGCACAATAATAAATTAACTACAAAGATTTTATAAAATAAAAGTTGTGCATAATTCTTATTAGCTCAATAGCTTTACATGGTTACACACCATCTGACTTGATTGATTTGACTTTGTGTTGTTCTGTCACTCATATTTCTTTTCCACATTTTCATGTGGAGCCTGAGGAGTCGATCCATGCAAGACCAGAAGCCCTGTCAGGGTTAAGATGATACCGACCCACCACAGCGTGGCATGCGTTTCGCCAAAGATCACATGTCCAAGGAAAGCCTGGGAAAAAAAGACAATGCATATTAAAAGAGTAAGTAACTAGTTTCTAATATGAACTTGAGGGTTTGAGTAATCTTACAGAGAAGATAAAATTTGAGGCAGTGGTGGTCACAGTGGCCCGGGCAGAGGAAGACGAGTGTCGGAGGGCTTTGGCGAAGAAGGTCCACATCACAGCATTGCAGGTAAACAGAAGACCACCACAAAGCAGCCGCAGAGGTATATGTAACTGCGATTAATGACAACATTAAAATTACATTATGTTCATTAAAGGCAGACACTATTCAAAAAACAGTGTTTTTAATGCATCTGTCAATTTTGAGATTTTGGCTTTTCATAATTTTTTTTTTTTAAGACTAAAACTCAATCAACTGGTGATGTATGGTGATATCTATTAGTGACATTCTTTCCCCTATTCACCTGAGGTGTCTTGCCTTACACACACAGAGATGTAAACAACACTGGTCCAGAAACACTTTATTTCACATGAAAAAGAAAACAACTTATATGTTCTGTTGGTTGTATTTTATCCCACTGAAACAGGAAGTGCTTCTGGACCAGTGTTGTTTACATCTTGCAAAATGGTCTATATACACGTCTTACCCAGTCACAAGCTGTGGTATCAACTCCTGTAGTTTTTCCCTGTCCATCTATCCAGATCAGCAGTGTTTCACACACACCTTTCAGATAATCAGCACCCAAAGACAACTTAGCAGAAGATGATGCTAAAGCTGCCAAAAACCCGGCGATCAACGCATAAAACACCCCAGGCAACATAATTCCAGCTCCTACTGCCTCATCCCAGACTTGACTATGGTAACACTACTTTATCACCATCTTGAGACATAAGACATACAATTTTACGACATAAAATGATAATGAAACTTCCCACTGTGCATCACAGAATAAATCGAACAGGTAGAGTGACACTTAGCATGAATCACGTTGTGAACAATGGGCGGGACTTAATAAAAAACATGCTGTTGACCTAAATTAAAACGTCGTATTTAAAATCTTCACGCCGTGAAATTGCTTTTTAATGTTGAAGTGTCATTACTTGTGTGAAAACTATTTTCTAGACCACTGTCGAAAATTGTTAAGTATTTCTTGTGATTCGTGTTACTTTTCTCAATGCTGTTCATAATGGACCAATCACATTCATTTGTGATCACTATATAATCTGTTTGTCAGAATAGCTTTTTTGGGATTTCTTTTTAGCTATTAAAATCTATATGTTACATTTAATTGATTATACAGTTTAGTATACAATGTTTCCAATAGGAAGGAAAACACTAATATAAACGGAGCTCAATGGAGAATTCGGCTTTCTGAGCCTGCTAAGCGCCTCTTGAGGAAAATAAATGTTAAGTTAAATGAAAAGTTAAATTTCCATTTAATAAATAAATTCAAAGTTAGCACTAGCAGCCAGCAATGCTGCTCAATGTAAGAAATCATGAAGGCGCGCGATGATTGGTCATTCCCAGGCACTTATTGATGACGTTAAATTTACACGCCTGTTTTTTTGTGTGTGTGTTTAGTGTTTGTAAAGCACATTTACAGTTTATCAGTCTGATTTAAACTACAAACACAATGAGTAAAAAGGGTAATGTATCATGGGTAAAGCCAGCCGAACCATCTTTTTTGAAGAAATTTAAGAATGATGTCGGTTATAAAGAAGGGCCGACAGTGGACACTAAGGTAAGTGTTTTTAGTCACATTAGTCACGCCTCAAAACATAGTGCGATGCTAGCTTAAAAATGCTAGCTCAACGCATGTCTCTTGAAACAATGTTGTCTATGTTGGCAGCTCATCGGTTTTTAGATGGCCTCTATTGTGTTCATGACATGTTTAGTGTGGGAAATGAAGTAAATTTTGCTGTTGCAGAAGCAGCAGATGCCGCAGTGTGATGATGGTGACAGTGCTGACAGTGATCGGGAGGACGAGATGCCGCAGGTCGTGGTCTTGAAGAAGGGAGATCTGAGTGCTGAAGAGGTTCTGAAAGTCAAACATGATACAAAGAAGGACACAGATTCAGACACAGGTAATGCGTTGGACGTGCATTGCTTTCATGGATAAAAATGTGATCAAACCAAACCTGTCTTGCAATTCTAAGTAAATTCTTAATGGTGACCCACATACTCTGAATGCAATAATTATCTAAATTACAATTAAATAGGTGCATTTAAAAAATATTCCATTGATAAAAGCATACTTTTAATTATTTTTAACGTTTCATAATATCGCTGTAGTTATTCCATAAAACGAATACAAAACATATTGGTGCAGTATTCACATTAAAAAGTTATTCCTAAGAAAAGATTTGATTTTTTTTTTAATGACACTGACATATTTAGGTATTCCATCTAAATATTTATTTTGCCAATTAAATATTTTAGTCCTCCACATTCCTTTAAGAAGTTGTGTTGCTCAGACTGAATGTAGTTGATTGCAGACTGTTTTTTACTTGCCTAAAAATGAAAAGAAAGAAAGAAGATGATTATACAAGCTCTTGATCTTTTGCTGTGAAATTTGCACACATTTTGAATATTTAAATTGCTTAGCGGCTGTTCGCAAAGGTTGTGCAATTGTCATATATTCTCCTTGTATAGACTACTGCTGATAGTTAAAAATTGATATTGATATTAAAAATTGATTTTTAATATCCTAATTTTTTTTTATCTTTTCACTGAAGAAAATTTTTCAGTGACATAAATAATTACTATTAGACACGTTTTATTATGTGTTTTTATTAGGGCTGTAACGATTAATCGCATCCAAAATAAAAGTTTGTGTTTACATAATATATGTGGGTGCACGGTGTATAATTATTTTATATATATAAATACACACACATGCTTGTATATATTTAAGAAATATTTTTATGTACGTATATACTGTATATAGATTTATACATAATTTATATTATATATAAATATTTTACATATAAATAATATTTTTTCTTAAATATATATGCATATGTGTGTATTTATATATATATATATATATATATATATATATATATATATATATATATATATATATACAAAATAATTATACATAGTGCACCCACATATATTATGATTTTTGGTTGCGATTAATCGTGATTAATCGTTTGACATCCCTAGTTTTTGAGACAGTGAGCAAATATGCAATTTAATTTTTCAGTTTTGACCAAGTTGCAAACTCACGCTCTGGCTTCTTTAAATATTATATTTTTTCTGTCTGGTTACTGGTGTGTTAATGATAGTTACTTGCGACGCAAGTGTTTCTTATAACAAAGCTGGCAGGTACATTTGTAGAGGTCTGTGAGTTATGATAGGAAAAGTAGAAAATCAATCCAGTCTCCCTTAATGTTCTGGTGTTCAGTGAGTATAAAGTCATTCATTAAATTAAACGCTTTCATTTTCTCCAGATGAGCAACCTCCATCTGACGGAAAGATCGTCTTTAAGAAGCCTGTCAAACGCTCCTCTGATAAATTCAAAGGCATTACTGCCAGCTCTAGCAAGAAAAAGAAAAGTGAGGATGGTGACAAGAAAGAGTCAAAAGCAGGTGTGAAGGTGAAGAACAACAGTCTGTTGTCCTTTGGGTGATGATGATGATGATGAAGACTAGTTTGATATCGATCCAAGCATTTCTTCAGGTCAGATTGTGTCTCAGACTGCTTCTTGAAATGACCAATCTGCTCTTTTAAAAATATATTTCTGTGTGTGTAGATGGTGATAGATGTATATAGATGTTTGTGAGAGTGATCAAGCCCATGCAGCTTTTTTGTTAAATAATTTTGTTAAACATATGAGTCATTATGAGCCTCTAAAGGATCATCAATAGCGGAAGGAACTATATGTAACAACATCAGAATCAATAATAATGACCGTTTTTTAAAAACTGTGACTATAAACGTATGGACAAAAAGAGAGACAAACATCTGAACAGAGGTTGATTTCAAAGAGGCTAATCAGTGTTTCATAGAATTGAAACTGTCCTGTTAGAGATGTCCAACAGGATGTACATATATGGCTTCTATGAAGGAGCTGTGCAGTTATCCTTTTTATCTTTGTTTTAGGTTTTTGTTTTCGCAAAACGTTGACACTCAAAATCCCTGATTCGGGGACTTTTGCAGTTGTATTTTATTATACATTGTGTCCCATTTTAGAGGAAAGAAAAAAATGCATTCTGGAATAAAATATTTTTACCACCATTAATCTTGTGCTGCAACTTGAAATTCTGAAGATAAATCGTGTCGGTGTTCAGGAGGAAATCTCATAAAAAATTTAAATAGGATATTTTATCAGGCTGGAGTGATATTACACTAAAAAAAAAAAAAAAGAATAAATACAGCCAATGGTGTTAAGCTCAGAGCACATACACACATTGATATTAATATATAAATTCCTGTATATTTTGTGGTTCTCAAACTTTTTGATTTAAAGGCCAAAATAATATGCAAAGGACCCCTATAGATAATGTAGATATAATACATGTACACAAACACATTATATATTTTTTAAATGACACACATATTTAGGTATTTCATCCAAGTATTTATTAGTTAATCTTTATTCAGTATTTAATGAAATGTGTTAAATGCATTTACTCTGAATATTTTAGTCCTTCACACTCCTTTCCGAGATGGACACTGAATGTGGTTGATGACAGGCTTGTTTGTTCTTGCATAAACTAATTATATATACTGTATATATATATATATATATATATATATATATATATATATATAGAGTCCGACTGATAAAGGATTTTGAAGGCCGATACCTATGTTTTAAAATCCAATATTCCAATATATCGGCTGATATTTTTATCAGAAACGCGCAACAAAACATGAACATATTTCCCTAACATTAGTTATTTGTAATTATGAGTTTAAAAAAATATATAATATATATTTAATATACAGGCCTAATATATATATATATATATATATATATATATATATATATATATATATATATATATATATATATATATATATATATATATATATATATATATATATATATATATATATATATATATATATATATTTGAGTGTATGTGAATTACTGTAACCACAATTTATATTGTTATATAGGCCTACCATAAGTTTTAATGGCATGTTCTTCAATAAAAAAAGTTATTGAGGGTTGATTGTATTTTAATTTAGATAGTTTTAATGTATTTCAACCATAAAAATAAATATAATTTGAGTTTTCAGTTCTTAATCCACATAACTTGCGATCTAGAGTTTACATATTGACTGTATATTAATTTAGATTATTATTAAATATTAAATTATTTAAATGTAATATTATTATTAAATTATAAAATATCTTATTTTAATAAGATTTAATTTAATTTTTTATTATATTAATTAAAACTAAGTTTTCAGTTCTTCCACATAACTTGCGATCTACAGTCTAAATTGTGACGCATCTTATGCTATATTAGGATATTAAAATATTGCTTCATATTTAAACCAAGATCAATGCAATAATGAAACAAAGGTTTAGCACAGAGATTAATTTATTGGTTACTTTCAAAAGCAGCATTTGTTTAAAGTTCAGCCTTGATACCGTTTGTTAGAACAACTTGCAAAGATGATCACATTCTCAAAGGAGAGAATACAGGACAGGTCATTAAACAACAGCAGTTTGATATACTTCATCCACTGGAGTGTTACAATGAGCACACTGTAACATTTGCACAGTTTAATACTTGTATATGATTCAAACTCTTACATGAACACTTAAAAAAATAAAAACAACAGGAATAATAGACACACTGTAACAGCTACATGCAAAAAGCAAATCTTTTTGTGTAAGGTTAGGTATGACCCAACCAATTTGTAAGCACAGTACAGTGCTAAAAAAGGCCATTATGGATTCAAACACTAGCTGCTCTCCTTACATGATCCCTTGTTTAAAAAATACAATCTCATTCCTTCATTTTTCATAGTACAACTACAGATTAAGTATTTTTAATGCTAATCTCCATAAAGATGCGAGTACTAAAACGGTAACTGTTGTTCAGCTTTTCAGGATGCTAAAATGATTACTACATCAACGATTAGAGGATTCAAACAAGATGTTAATGCATTCCTGAAGCTTAGATATGCAACATTGTATTATTTTAACACTAACATAAAAAAGTTGTAGTCAACAATGTTGTTCTGTAACAAGTTTTCAGTCCTAGAAGGGGATTGCTGGGAAGTTGAGATGACAGATTTGAACCTCTTTTATATATATATATATATATATATATATATATATATATATATATATATATAAATTTGAAACAAATCCATTAAAGTATTATTTGAACTGTGAGAAATCTTCCTGACCAGTAAGGCATCTTCACATTTAAAGAAATCTAAATCTAATGTCTCCCAAAATGTAAGGTGTAAATATTTATCAACATGAAACAATCAGAAATGAAATAATGAAAGTGTATACTTAGTATTAAACCTAGCTTGTTCCCTTGTGTCAAACGAATGTGTAAAATAACCCCCCGTTTTCTTTTTTATTAAGGATAGTGGTATTGTGCTGGTTCAACAGGATTAACACTCATGCTATTCATTGATTATAACGGAGGCGTTCTAGTCACATCGTGTTGCTTCTCAATGTGGACGTGGAGTGAACGTACATGATTAGATCTTTCTATGGTCATTTAAAAAAAAAAAAAAAAATTAGGCATTTCATCTCATCTGTCAGTGAGGTGATATTGTGGACCATCCACAAGAGGGCAGTCAGACAGTGAGAAAATAGTTAAAAACTCCATAATGGCTCAAACAGAGTGAACAACACATGGCTTTTCCAAAAGAAAAACTGAGAACATTCTGTCATGTACAAAACCTGCAAGGTCGGAGGCAAACCCCTGAGTTCAAGCCTAACCATTGGTCAAAAACTGGAAAAGAGAAGCTTAAAATCTAACATTGTATGTGTAGATAATAGAAAATGAGAAGTGTTAGAGGTAGGAGCACCTAACAGACTGTAGGGGATGGGGGTGGAGAAGAGGGGGCAGTGACCGTGAGTTCTGGTCCCCGTGAGACACTCACAGGTGCTCTGGATGGCTCTGCATGCAAGTGATCATGTCTTGAACCGGTTTGTCCTCAAAACAGATCTGATAAACAGCCGTGAACAGGGGGAACCTGGAAAATAATGCAGATTTGAGGTGTCACCAATTTTGCAAATGCATCTTGATAAAGAACATTGTGCCCTAGAGCGAGTCATCTGAATAATACACAGTCTGTTAAATGAAGAATAGTTATAAAAACACAAATCCCACCTTCTAGTATTAGGTACACTACTGTTCAAAAGTTTGGTAGCTAAGAATTTTTTATGTTTTTGAAAAAAGGCTCTTATTGTCACCAAGGCTGAATTTATTTAATTAAAAATGACAGTAAAATCAGTTAGATTTGAAATATATGTATATATATATATATATATATATATATATATATATATATATATATATATATATATATATATATATATATATACACACACTATATAATATTTAATATAATTAATATAATATTAATACAATTTAAAATACACATTTTCTATTTTAATACACTTTAAAACATAGTTTATTCATGTGATGCAAAGCTGAAATTTCAGCATCATTACTCCAGTCTTCAGTGTCACATGATCCTTCAGAAATTATTCTAATAAGCTGATTTGATCAATAAACGTATTATTATCAATGTTCAAAACTGATTAATATTTTGTGGAAACTGTGATACATTTTCTATCAGGATTATTTGATGAATAGAAAATTTTGCAACATTATAAAATGCCTGTTTTGAACATCTTTGCTGAATTAAAAAGTAGCCTTTTAAACGGTAGTGTATGTAAAATAAAAATTTAATATAAAATTAACATTCTAAAATTAGCAAGTAGCTAGTTAAAAAACAACAAATGTCCGTACTTTCTCTAAAATGGAAATTATTATCCAATAATTAAAATCATGTTATAATTTTGACATCCTGGCACATTTTTTAAATGCATTTAATTTAATTGGTATTTTTATTTTGTTTACTAGAAAATTCACCACACTTTTCAGATACTTCGGCAAAATAATAATTACAAAGTTACACTTACAAATAATTACCCTTACAAAGTTCTCAATGCTTCAGTTTTGCATGTATGGACCCTCATATATGTTACTGTGTTAGTGTGGGGCTATTTTGAGCCTTGTTAGTGGTATAAACTAGCGACTTCTTTTTACTAGTAAATGCCCCCATTACTACAAAACAGTTTTAGAAAACAGTTTTCAGTGTAGAGATAAAACTCTTTACATTCGATTATCATGAAAACAAATCTCAGAGAACGGTTCGACTCGGTACCAATGTTTTATTAGACCAAAGGTTCATTTTGCGCCAGAGTTCTCCTTTAACTTAGCGATTTCTAACTTATTATATGCCCCCATATTCTAGCGTTATCCGCTGAACAGTTTTTTGAATAAAACTCTTTACATTCGATTATCATAAAAACAAATCTCAGAGAACGGTCGACTCGGTTACCAATGTTTTATTAGACCAAAGGTTCATTTTGCACCAGAGTTCTCCTTTAACTAGCGATTTCTTTCTAACTTACTATATGCCCCCATATACTAGCATTATACGCTGAACAGTTTGAGATAAAACTCTATATATTCGATTATCATGAAAACAAATCTCAGAGATACGGTCGACTAGGTACTAATGTGTTATTAGACCAAAGGTTCATTTTGCGCCGGAGTTCTCCTTTAATGCATAATGATAGACACGGGGATAAATTATGCATCAAAAAGAAGCACATTTATAATATTCTAGAATCAGATCTGTTTTATATGGACTGTATTGCTAAGATAAAAATTTTTAACTTTAGATTTGTATTCAGTATTGT
The DNA here is from genome assembly GCA_030378365.1 of Hybognathus amarus. Classification (NCBI taxonomy): domain Eukaryota; kingdom Metazoa; phylum Chordata; class Actinopteri; order Cypriniformes; family Leuciscidae; genus Hybognathus; species Hybognathus amarus. The sequence continues at coordinate 32,880 of JAQIUQ010006230.1, forward strand.
GTCAAGTGCATGAACACCGTGTCAGGAGAATGTCAACTGACAGGCTAATGCAAATATATAATACAGTTATAATATAATATGACAGCCAAAAAATGGTTACACATACTTATCCACTAGGCCCTTCTGTTTGAGGATGTGATAAACCTCAGCAGAAGTCAATGGTCCCTGAAGCTTTTGTCCATTTAACATCTCCTTCTCCAGTTCCTCGATGCTCTGAAAGAAAAATAAATCTGTATTGATCTTGTGTGCATCAGCAAATGTGCCTAATGCTCAGCATCTTCCTTCAATCCATAAAACGTACATTACATGCCATCAGGCAAGTGGATAAAAACAGAAACGGATGTGTTTTCTGTTTACCTTCCCTGTCCTGGCAAAAGCCTCTGCCACGTGACGGTTTCGTCCTCCGTAGCAGGTGGTGATGAGGTCGGCCACGCCGCAGCTCTCGAGGAATGTGGCGGAGGACACCGAATCGTCTTTGCTGAAGAGTTTGGCGAACGCGATCATCTCCATCAAGCCCAGCCGGATGACGGCTGCTTTGGTGTTGTCTCCACACTGCAGACCGTCACAGAAGCCTGCGCCCACTGCAACAATGTTCTAAAACACGGACAAATAAGGATGGAAAGGTTATTAGGTTATTATGAATTCTTATTAGCCATTACCTTAGTTTTTACGTGTCACATGATTCTTCACAAATTGTTCTAACATGCTAAAAATAATGGTAAAATAAGCAAGCAAGGATTATTAGAACACAGAAGAGGTAACAAAACAGTTTTGGTGGCCATTGACTTCCATTGTATTGATAAAAATCATGCCACTGAGGCATTTCTAAAAACTTATTTTATGCTCCACAGAAGAAGGAAAGAAAGTCAACGTTTTGGAATGAAGAGGCGAATGAAATAACCCAGAATATTTGTCAAACTTGCCAATGTTACAACAATTTATTCACGAGGAGGAAGACAGCGTTCCTACAGCATCTAATTGTAAATTCAGCAGCGCAAGCTCTTCTTTAGACAGAGGTCCGAAGTCGTGCCCCGAAGCCCTGCATCTCAGGTGCCTGCATCCAGATATTTCCCTTGGGATGAGCAGCAAGACAAGACTGATATTTACCTTGAGGGCTCCACAGAGCTCTACTGTGTCAGCATCATCCACCACGGTGATTCTGAAGTTAGGCGTCTGCAGGAGCTCTTTGAACAAGTGGCCATTCTCTAACACCTTGCTGCCTGTGGATTGAAGAAAATGTTTGTTGAGATTTCCCATGGTGCAGCTTTTTAGCAAGTTACTATGTGTACACTACAGTACACCCATTTAACCATGAGAGTGAATCCCTTATATTTTCATTGTGCGTGTACGGAACACAGTTTTCTCAAGAAATTGCGGAAATTGTGTTTGAAATATCTGCTATTTGTTTGAACAGAAATTGTGTTTGATATCCGCTATTTTTGATCAAAGTAATATTGCAGTATCCAAATACTCATGTTATACATGTGTATATATACACACTCACCTAAAGGATTATTAACACCATACTATTACCGTGTTTGACCCCCTTTCGCCTTCAGAACTGCCTTAATTCTATGTGGCATTGATTCAACAAGGTGCTGAAAGCATTCTTTAGAAATGTTGTCCCATATTGATAGGATAGCATCTTGCAGTTGATGGAGATTTGTGGGATGCACATCCAGGGCATGAAGCTCCTGTTCCACCACATCCCAAAGATGCTCTATTGGGTTGAGATCTGGTGACTGTGGGGGCCATTTTAGTACAGTGAACTCATTGTCTTATTCAAGATACCAATTTGAATTAATTCAAGCTTTGTGACATGGTGCTTTATCCTGCTGGAAGTAGAGATCAATCATGGGTACATGGTGGCCATATAGGGATGGACATGGTCAGAAACAATGCTTAAGTAGGCCGTGGCATTTAAACGATGCCTAATTGGCATTAAAGGTCCTAAACTGTGCCAAGAAAACATCATTACACCACCACCACCAGCCTGCACAGTGGTAACAAGGCATGATGGATCCATGTTCTCATTCTGTTTACGCCAAATTCTAACTCTACCATCTGAATGTCTCAACAGAAATCGAGACTCATCAGACCAGGCAACATATTTCCAGTCTTCAACTGTCCAATTTTGGTGAGCTCTTGCAAATGGTCTCTTTTTTCTATTTTTAGTGGAAGATGAGTTAGACCAGTGGGGTCTTCTGAAGTTGTAGCTCATCCGCCTCAAGGTTGTGCGTGTTGTGGCTTCACAAATGCTTTGCTGAATGCCTCGGTTGTAACGAGAGGTTAGTTCATTTATATATTATATATACATATATTATGTTAAACTAACTAAATCATTGCCAACAGAGCCGACATTGTTTGTATATACTTGGAAGGCTGCGTTTTCTTGAAGTGTTGCCATTTCTGCTTATTATAAGCGTTTTTGGGGTTGCCATAAAGAGATCAAGTTTATGAAGTTATTAAAGTGGGAAGGCACAGGTCTCACTAGTTTGGTCTTATTTCTCTAACGTGCATTTAAAAATGCCATTAAAGTGATCCTGTATTGCCTTTGCCTGCGCTCGCCTGCTAGCCAATAATAGTATTGATGTAGTTTTTACTATAGCTTTTGTAAGTTCTCACTTTTGTAATACTGTTCACCACCCGTAGGAAAATTAACCATTAACCATACTTAAGTCTGAATCAGAAATTGAAACCATGCTTAATATTTACACCTGAGCAGATGAAACTTACAATTAGGTAAGGGGCGTGACATTTCCCAAACACATGGTGTCGATCACAACACACTGGGACAGCTAACCAATCAAAGCACATTTCATATTTCGAAAGGTGGGGCTTCATCGAATGTGTTTTTGGACAATCAAGCATATTCTAGTACACACCAAACACTAAATCTAGACTAAAAAGGGCATAATTGGCCCACTTTAAAAATTGATTATACAGTTCGGTTTTGTACACAATGCAAAATGTTGTAAATGCGGTTGTCACTGCTGCAATTTAAACTTATACAGAACAGGATTAACCGTTAACAGGTGAACTGAATTTACCCGCAATGTGTATTTTCACAGTTTACATCCACTCACCAATGGTGCTCTCGCAGAACTTCTCGGCCGCCACTTCATTAGCAATGTTGGCCCCCATTAGGACACTGACATCGATGCCCATTTTTTCCCGGATGATGTCAGAGATGAGCTTCAATCCTTCTGGTCCTTCAGTCTATGCCCTACAGAGAAGGAAAAAAGAGCGACTTCTATCAACACCAATGCTCTTTTAATGTAGCATCACACCATTTCCCCCTCAGTAGATATAACTCTGAAACACAGATGTTAGGAGGACTCTCTTTGCCTAATGACTCAAAGAATGAGGAGAAACACCAAAGCAGAACAAAAATAATAAGGGAGGTGGAATGAGTACACAGGAAATGGGCAGAAATCTGAAAAAGAAAACAGACAAACCACATCTTTTCAAATTAAACACGGAACACTGTGAGAAATGTAATGAGGCTACTTTTCAAATAGCGTAGTGAAGGCACAACTAGAGAGATGAAGCCCTGAGTGGCATAGTCAGTAACAGAGGAGACAAACTAGCACCAGGAGGTAATTTGCACGCAAAGAGTTTGCCAGCAGGACAGAGGGTCCTTTTTTACCCATGAGTCACTCCACATATGGTGCACTGTGCTGAGCTTTTAAAAAGACATCAAGCCTGAGACTTCTAAGCATTCTTCTTCAGTCCCGAACATCCTGCATTGAAGATGATTCTCAAGGTTTGACCAAAACTTGAGCTGTGTCCGAAATAGCCCCCTATACCCTCATTCACCATTTCCTATATTAGTGCACTAATATAGTTCACTGGAGGGAGCGAATGATGAGTGAGTGAATTCGGATACCAAGTGTGCCGGAAAGGCTGCTGCTTTTGCATAGTTTGCGCTTGCTGTTTAAGAATTGCTTGAAATTTAGCAAACTTGCAGCTCCAGAAATAAGATGAAAAGATTTATCTTGAACTCTGTCATGGAAACTATGTATAAACCTTAATTAAACAATTTAACAATCAATTAAAAAGGAAGTTATACCTGTATGGTATTACACTATACCCACATTGGACCAGCAAATTTTGAAAATTGATGGAGCTGCGGGCACCATCTTCTGGTCAGAGGCAGAAATTCATTTCAGCGTGCAATCCTTACAGTGCATTATGGGTATTCTCTAGCCGTTAAGCATACATTAGTTGTACACTCGGTATTGTGGTGCATTGTGGGATTTAATTAGTGCACAGTCACAAACATTAAGAGCAGTGAGTACTGAACACACTTATTAGTGGTTGGGTGAGCCATTTCCTGCCGGTATTGAGGATCAAACCTTACAAGTCTAACTCTCTAACCATTAGGCCACAATTGAACTACCCCATAATAAAACCTTCCCTCTTCAATATAGCTTAAGAAGCCTTTCAAAAAGCACTACAAGTCAATTCTGTACAATGCTTAGCTTTCTCACTTTGATTAGTGTAATTCCACGAGCCTTCTCCGAAACACAGCCGACCATCTCATCACACAGTTTTCGGATGAATTGGTGTGGGACCACGAAAGCCAGGAGGTCGGCACCATCCGCAGCATCCGAAGCTGCGGCACAGCAACCTACCAGAAAAACACCATTAATCTGACACTTATTTCCACATCGGATCAAGCTAGCATATGTACCCCACTCTTACCACATTCTCTGGGAGTTTGTAGCCTGGAAGATACTTGACATTCTCGTGCTCGGTATTGATGATCTCAGAAAGCTTTTTCCCATTAACCGTTTCTTCAAACACCCACATCTTGACTGTTGTGGCAAAGCACTGGAGTTTCTGTGCATTGGAGCCAATAATTCTGGCAATAGCAGAGCCCTTGGCACAGTACAACACAAGAGTATCTTTAATCAAAATGCCAGTCTGTTGTTAAACAGCAGTTCACTGAGACGTTTCAAGCAGGGTTACAATCCTGAGAAGCTGTTTTGCCAGCTGCAATCAAATGAGTGTTATGCAGCTCATCAGATCAAGCTATTAATCACTTGATTTTGCCCAGAATAACAATGTTTAACATATGGACCTGAATATCGAATATGAATACGCAGGCAATTGAACTTGTGGTTCAGTTAGCAGTTGATCCACGCCATATGTTCTATATATTAATCTCATTACCAATCATATTGATCGTATCTAATCATTACACGTTCATACTTACCAGTTTCCTGAACCAACAATACATACTTTCAGCGGAGCAGCCATCGCCACTTTTGCGATCAACTAGTGGATAAATGATTCAAGTAAACAATATGGGCAATAATACTATAAAGTCTAACAGTTTCTCGGTGGGAGGGAGCGTGATGGTCCACTTTTGACTGCGTCATCGATGATATCTAGGAATTCTGGGAGTTGTAGTTTTTTCTCTCATTTCTGCAGGTTTCTTTTAGATGTTTAGGATCTTTTAATTCAGTTTATGTGTATAGCGCGTTTATGGAAATAATTATGCTATCCATTCTACTTGAGCTGATAAACCTTATAAATAAACAATTTGAAACCTAATAGCCATTATAACCATTATATTAATGCATCATCATAGTTGTCTTTCTTCGTCCACACCTATGGTCCACACCTCTGCTTACAGAAGAACTAACAAAATTTACACCTATTCCATATTTTTCTTTTTGCAATGTGGTGGTCAAAACCTGGAAACTACTTTTTGTCACAGACCCACAATTTGAAATGCTAAAATATGAAATTATAAAAACAGGAATGTAAATATTTTTTTCTCGACAAATTGCAAATGTTGAAATATGAAAACACAAAAAATGTATGTAAATATTTTTTTCCATGGAAATTATTATTATTATTAATTACGACATAATTTTCACCCCAACGAACACATTCACATAATACAGAAAAAAAGTTTAAAATATAAATCATAAGCTTAATCTTATTCATTATTTAATTTGAATTATTTTTATTTCGTTTATTTGTTATTATTTCACTTATTTCATTCTTTTTATCATGTCTTCGTGCCTATGATAATGAGGAGGCGTGGCTTTGCGTTGACTCGTCTCGCCTCCCTGATGCAGCATTCCTGTTTGAGGAGAGCAGGAGGGGAGTGACCACACACTGATTCCAATGAAAACACAGAGCAGCCCATTAAAGAGTCCAAGGCAAGGCAGCAAGATAAAAAATGAAAGTAATCTCCAATCACGTCCTCTCCATGCGATGGTCATTTTAACAGTATCTTTGGTTTGGTTGTGAAACTGTGCTTTGGATTTTGAATCGTCATATTGTATCATCCAGAGTTTGGAATAATCATGGAAAAAACACTGAACATGTCGCATTCAGGGAGCAGTAAAGGAAAGTGGTTCGCGGATCTGGGGAATCCCGCACAGAGACAGGCAAGAAGCGGCTCGTACAGTCCGGGATCAGGGGCTGTTTCGGACACTCATCCATCTCAGACCCAGAAGAGACACTTGGAGGGGATTTTGAACAAATACACCAATTTATTACAAGGTTGGCAGAGCAGGTAAAGAGTTTTTTGGCGTTTGCTCACTCTTTACAACTTTTAAACCCTTACTAAATGTTTTTCTTGGCAGACTTATTGTCCAATAGGATGAAGATTGATCACATTTCTGATCATATCATTGCTTTATTCATCATTACATCACTAGCTATCTGGATTAAAGAATGAAGACACGTCATCTTCCAGCAATGCAAATAAAGCGGTCTATTCCAATGCAATATAACGCTATGCATGAATTAAATAATATCATTCACTGTTTAAATTTGTGGATTCTCCCTCTGTTGATGCTGAGCATATGCCCGCTTTATCCTCGTACTTCCATCGCATCTTAAGTTTCGGTCAAATATAGTATAAGTGAATAATGAAATTGATGTCGATCCGTTATGACACCATACATGAAAGTAAACAGTTTGGTTGTAACAAACTTAATATATATATATATATATATATATATATATATATATATATATATATATATATATATATATATATATATATATATATAAATAGAACTAACAAACTAACTAATATATATATAACGATCGTGTATATATAGGCTACCTATATACCTATCAAACAGGCAGGAATGCTACATATATATATATATATATATTATAGGCCTATATATATATATATATATATATATATATATATATATATATGTATATATATATATATATACGATATAGTACATACGATAACGATATAGTGTCTATATGTATATATATATATATATATGATATGTGTATATATATATATATATATATATATATATATATATATATATATATATATATATATATATATATATATATATATATATACATATATGATATGTGTATATATATATATATATATATATATATACCGCATATATGTGTGTGTGTGTGTCAAATCTATGTTTGATGATGGAGGTTGATGAAGGTTTTTGATTTGGACATCAATCTATATTATATTATATAATATAAAATATTTTTAATCAAATAAGACTCAAGTTGCATTTTCTAAAATCTGATGCAATCTGTTGAGATGGAAGATCCCACCTCTTAGTTTGCCTACCTGTTATCTAAGTATCTAATGTTATGTAATAGGTGATTGTCTTATGATTTGATTTAAACTACACTCTTATTGCAGATATGTATTGTATATAGGCTAGTAAAATTGCATTAGTGTGCTTACTATACTGGTTGTATCTTTACAAAAGACACAAAAGTCTAATCTGGAAAGTTTTCTGCCTATTAAAACACATCAAAACATCATGATTTCATTATAGTCCTATGTTTAGAGGACCTTTCCAAAATGAAAGTGTCTATTTGTAGTCAGGAATCTAAATGTGAAATGAACAGCTAAGCTGTGCAGAAAAAGCTCCAAAGCAAGAGCCTCTCATTGAGAGCAGGAGGTTTTTTGTTTATGTCGGATTATCATGGTTGTGTGTTCTGCAGGGTTGAGTGCAGCACAGCCCACAGTTAAGGCTTTTTCATCTGGGGAGAGACTATGACTCATCCGTGATGGGAAATCCTCACATCTATAATGTTGTGCTCATTCTCTTGCTTTAGTCCAACGATCGATAAGGAAACAGGCCAAGCAAATAACGAGCATCAGGATCGGAGAGGTAACTCGCCCTCCGCAATGGCTCAGAAATAGCCCTCACTGTTAACCCCAGCACTAGTCACTGTTTAGTGCTTAATGATTTGTGGGTGTGTGTGAATAACAGAGTGAGGTTTCCACACCACTCAATATGTTGACCTGATGAGAACTGGGCCTTGGAGAGAATAACTTACTGAAAAGAACTGCTCAAGAGAATGTCTATTACAAATGTAATTAATTCCCCCACCCAACAGACACACATGTGCATGTTGGCACAGTTCAAGTTTGATTATGTCACATAATATAAAACCATGCATTTTTGAATAGCATGTAAATAATCTAGAAATGGTATTATAATGTATTAGACACACATGCTGTGTGTGTGTGTATGTGAAATGTGACCAAAAGTAAATACATTTACAAAGGTAAACATGTTATTAAAATGTATAACAATGTATGTATACACTCACCTAAAGGATTATTAGGAACACCTGTTCAATTTAATTTTCCGTTAAGGCAGTTCTGAAGGCAAAAGTGGGTCAAACACAGTATTAGTATGGTGTTAATAATACTTTAGGTGAGTGTATGTATATGTATGTATAATGTATATAGGTAAAATTAGGTCTTAGTTTAATTAGGAAATTTAAGTAGCTTTTATAAACTTGCCTTAGAATTAAACATTACTGGTGTGCATCTTTAGACAAAACAATGCCAATGACGTATTGTAAGATTCTCAGTTAAAAAGCTCAAATATGCATTTTAGTTTGGAACCAGGCTTAAGCCTGTGAAACTGGTTGTATATTTTTTAAAGGGTGATGGGAATAACACAATGTTCTTTTTTCACACTGGGATAAGCAAATGTCACCAAAGGTCCACAGTGATTGTCTGTCCTGCGCCATCAAAAGCAATGCATTTGTTGCTGCTTTGATCTTCATACTTTTAGCTGCTCTTTAAAATAATGATGTGTGTATGCTTAGCTTTTAGAGACCACATCAGAGAGACTGTGGAAGAGAAACTGGCAGCACATCCATTTTTTACTAAGAGGGTGGCTGTTGTGTTATAGCACCCAAACCGTGTGATTACAATCCATTCCCTGCAGAGTTACGATCCCGTATAAAGCACCTCTCTGGTTGGCTCTGAAAGTGGGGAACCAGACGTGGCATGTAATTCATCATGAATAATGAGATAGAAAGAGAGAGACAGTAATAATGGCCACAGTAAAGCTCTCATTGGCTTTTTGTTGTAGGCCAGTTATACTGCATGCATGTTTTGTTTTGCATCAGTTACTACTACTTTTCAAGTATTAAACTTTGGTGCATATTGTAACTTGCCCTGACAGGTTTCTGTTACGGACATAAATAATACCTTAATTCTTCCTGCATTTTGAGAAGATACTTTTCAAATTAGTATACAACCCTACAGCAACCTCATAGCAATGCTCTGGTAAACAAAGAGAACACCTTAGAAAATGTATATAATGCAATACACATCAGGCATCACTCACTGTCAAAATCCAGATTAGTTGTAATGTTGTCATCTTCTCCTCCCTGTAGGTACTTTGTGTTGGACCCTGAGCTTGGCCAACTTCAGTATTTCATCAACGAGCACAATAAGGACCAGAAGCCACGCGGGTCTTTGCCCCTCATTGGCTCCTCGGTGGCCCTAAGCGATGAGTTTCCCTTCATGTTCACAGTCTATGCTGCAAATGGAGATCTCTTCAAACTGCGGGGTGAGTGTCCTCTTGTCTTTGTGGGTTAGAATATTTTGCTTTTAACATGGTCATTTGTGTCCAATTTGATCCCTGCCACCTCAGTCATCCTCTAACTTGAGTCACCTCATGCTATGTCTCTTAAGAAAGAATCTCTTTGAGAACTGTTTTCCCTCAGGCATCCCTCTTTATCTGTGATTTAGTTGTCCACATTCACCCTTTCTTCCGCCAGCTACTTATACATCAGATTAGATCTCTATACTTCTCCATCTCTCTGTTCTCTCTGTCATCTGAAGTACAGCAAGAGTTTTTTCATGGTTGGCATTCACAATTTTTTATAATGGTTTTACATCAAAATTCTCTGTCAGTTCAGGGCGACTTTGAGAACTCATTTAGACTGTATCAGGAGTTTACAAGCAAAATGCCACCAGCCAAATCGGCCATTTGTAACAAAGGCAATTTCGGAGAGGTTGTGAGAGGATGAATTTAGCAGGAAATAAGCTGTCACCTCCAGCGTTATTTCCAGCAGTTTGACAGAGCCTCGTCTGCTCCCAGTGTTCCAGTCTTCTGAAATGATAATCTTCAGGTGCTGTTTTTCTCATTTCACACCTTCCCTCAATCTTACCCCAGGTAACAGACAAGCCACAAATTGAGTTTTTTGGTCTTGTGTCGGTGAAAATACTTGCATTTGTGGTCCATTATAATATACAATACCTAATGGTTTATCATAGGCCATATAAAACCTTGTCTGATATGCAACTTCAGCGTGTGCCGAAATGTTAGAAATGAAAATCATAAAATATGGAGCTTATGATATTTGGTTTCATAGGTATAAAAAAAAGACACAAAATTATGTTTTTTTATGTACGGAAAATGAAAGAAAGTCTCTTTCTCTTGCTCCTTCTCCTACTGAAACAAGCGCATATACAATACGGACACACACTCGCACAGAAGCCTGTTGTCATCGCTGCTCTTATGATTTTTTTTTTGGAGTAAAATAGTTTAGCAACTTAAAAGGTACATGACATTTCTCTCTAGCGGTAGTAATGGCGCTGTTCTTAAAGCATCTGAATGTAATGTTTCGCAATTAGAGTTGCTGCTGCTGAAACTCTGTTGAGAGATGCACAGAGTCAGGTAATTCACATACGCTTAATCTCTCTTCTCTCTCTCTCTTCTCTCTCTCTCTCTCTCTCTCTCTCTCTCTCTCTCTCTCTCTCTCTCTCTCTCTCTCTCTCTCTCTCTTCTCTCTCTCTCTCTCTTCTTCTTCTCTCTTCTCACTCATTAGTCTGCTGTAAATGGCTCAAGCCTCCGTTACTAGCTCTAAAATTACAATTTGGAATTAGCAATGGAAGCGTGGAATGAGATGCGTAAGAAATTAATCCCACACACACACACAAGCGTTTCAAGGACAAAAATATGGGAGACACGTCCCCCCACACACACATTTCAAAAGTTTTGTCCCCCCCACACACACACACATTTCAAAAGTTTTGTCCCCCCCATTCATCAATTCAGTCTCCCAATTAATCCATTCTGCAACTTTTAAATACATAATTACATTTTTAAAAACGGCCGGTTTCTTCAGCTGTTTAGTCATTCGACCAAGGTCGCGGCATCGCGCACCGCTCGCGCATGCGCATCTAGGTGACACGGATGAATGTACGCATTATGTTGCTGGGAGATCTGTAACGTGCACGCGATGTGGAAGCGCAAAAGTTCCAGAAATGTACAAAAGTGCCCTGGCCTTGAATGACAAGGTAAGGAAAACAAGACTAAACCGAAATTAAATAACCACGACTTGGTATTTTTCTCAGGAGATGTTTTGAGCATTTTTTTTACTTCAGAAACCGGATTATCAGCAAACTGCCAAGAGAACTGCTAGCTGGCTGCTCAAAATAAACTAGCAATATATTCAGTCTGCATATTTGTGTTTGATATGTGTGAAAAACCTGAAATATAATTGCTAGACCTACTTTTAGCTACCAAGCAACCTTTCCACAAGGGATAGATTGATTTTATTTTATAGTATTTTATAGTTAATGGAAATCAAACCAACCATTTATGTGAGTTAATCAGTACATGACTGATTAACAGTAATGTAAATGCTAAATTCCCTAATACATGTTGATACTACAACAATGCAAAGTATATGCTCTTAACCTTGCAGTTTTTCACATATCAGGTAAACCTCAATTTCTCCATTTCTTTGCACAAAACTCTCCAGAAAGTGTCATTTAATGGTTTATTTTTCAAAAAATGTTCCCGGGGGGCCCTGCTTAAAATACAACATCTGAACAATATCTTGAGGTGTGGTAACGAATACATGGAATTATTGACTCCATTACTCCGCTTCACGTCGTGGTATCACATCGTGTGTGCATTATTTTCAAATAATTCAATTATTCCTATATTTATTGGATTTAATTAGCTATTGAGACAACATGAATGAATGTGGCCATTTATAGTATGTGTATCTTCTTCTAGCTTGTGATGCCCGTGAGCAGCAGATGTGGATGACCCAGCTTCAGCTGTGTGCCCGACGCCACTCAGACGGCAGCGCCAAGGTAACCCAGTTACATTTAACTCGGCACACTGTGCTCTCATTTCCTTCCTTTACATCTCTTTCACTCCCTTTTGCTTTTAAAACCAGTTTGCTTGAGGCTCTCCTCCTTTGATTTCAGTTCGCCCTGTCATCGGCAATGTACTTACTGTCCTATCTGTAAGTGTCTCTTGTCATCCTTCCTGTCTTTGTCTCTTTTTCTTTCACACACACATTCTATGTACTGACTGACTTGCGCTCCATTTCCTCTGACCTCTTCAGACACTACTCCGAATGATAAACTGCCCCTGTAGTCGTGTGATTTGTGATGCTACTTTTCTTCTTACAATTCTTCTTTCGTACGGCTCTTTCAGCAGAGAATAGAGTTAATCACATGATTGGATATATGGTTTGTTGTATTGGGTGGCATTTCAATGAGGTTTTGAGTTTGCTTATTTGGTTGAGATGTGCTATTATTTTTTTTCCTGCGATTTAACTACAGCTTTGGCTTGGCGATAGAACAGGTGAAAAAAATAGTAGTTTTAGTTGACAAATAACAACATTACATTGATTGTGCCTTCTGTGACATTTCTGCCAGAAAATGTAAAGAAGTATTCTAATATTATATTCATGCTCATATATACAGAATTGCTATTGTCATTCACAGGTTTTAGTTATGATTATTATAATTCAGTGAGCAATAAAACAGCTGCATGGATATAATCTATAAAGGGAACAGCTCGCCTGACATGATCATTTACTGTAAGTGTAGACTCATTTCTCTTTTTTCCACATGGCACAGTTTATCTTTGTCCATAAATATATGGAACACTTTGACACTGAGAGGATACAGACTTATCTTTATTGTGTCAGTTCACATACCATGTGACAAAAACACACTGCTTGTCACGCATTTGTATGTTTAACCTTTACTGAGTTAACCTTTAAGTGTTAGCGTCTTTAAAAATGTGTAACTTAATCATGCCTCGAGATGCATAATGTTTGTTTCGTAGCCTAAAAGAGATTTAAAAGGATGTTAAATGCTGAAATATACATTCGACACTTGTTTAGGCAGATGCCGTTGTTTCCAATTATTTATTGTAATTTTCAGCGCTATTGAGTGTCTGAAAATGATGGTAACTCCAGCCATATCTGAAAATGAGTGTTTACATATGGGTGAGACCAGCATTATCCACTAATTTAGAGCGTGGGTTAAATGGACTGGAATTTAGCCTTGAGGCTGAATCATTGTTTGACTTCTTTTAGCATTCATTTTCAATATATGACCAATAAATGGTAGTCTAATAACACAACCCAGTGTTAGCTGCTAATGTATTCTGAAAGACGAAACATTTTTGCAGTCTCTTTGATTAATCACATTATAATCACATTATAAGCAAAGTCATTTGAAACCACACGAATCTGGGCCTTGTCTTCATCTTCGGCCTAAGGCCAAATAACCAGTGTGTTACATTTATTCATTTAATGACTAAATCCATAATGCATGCAACAGATGTTCCATGGACTTACTTGTGTACTTATCTTGAATATTTAACATAACTGTAAAAATTGGTGTATATATTTAATTATTTACTGGCACTGCACTGAATCTAATTATTACCTGCTGCAGTGTTAGCACAGTACTATTATGTTTTTGCATTATGTAATTTTTGTCAACTTACAAAAAGGTTATAATTACAGATAGATGTTGCTTAAAACAGCATGCCACTCATACAACGGTTTGTTTAATTTTACAGAGACTTGAGTTTATGAAGGCAGAACCGCAGCGCTATTGGCTCTATGTACACAACATTACACACAATTTTAAGTTGCCCCACACAGGACTCAGACTTACAATCTATGGATCAGGTTCCTGTCGCTCATCTTGTTGTGCCATTGAAAAGACGTGTTTTCACAGAGATGCCAAAGGTCCATAGTTCTAGAGAGAATCAACTCAAACTGAAGATTTCATTTATAAAATGCACTGCATGTTATTTTCAAATGAGATAATTTTCAAAAAGACAAGTGTTTTGAATCGAAGCAACTTTTGCACCACTTCTGGCCACAGTGCCTCTTGTGGTCTCAGATAGGATTGCCAAACAGGATTCAATCCCATGACCTTTATGGTCGCTGTTTCACCCAGGCTGCCGAGGAGAGCACTTTCGGTGTTAGAATGAGCTCACAAAAGCATAACTTAATTTTAACCAGATTAGCATGCTAAAATAACTTAATGCTAATGTCATTTATGTTTAATCTGATAGCTGAAGAGCCATTAGAAAGAATGGCAACTGGTTAGCATGTTAATTAACTAGCATGCTGATGACTAACTAGCATAAGATAGACACAGGCAGGATGAAGTTGAGAGATATTCTCAATAATGGTAGCGAATATAAAAAAATTGTTCAGTAATTTCTGTGTGTGTAAATCTTTGGACAAAACTTGTTAGAGTTGTGAAAAACTGCTTTTCATGTCCTTCAATTTGGCAAACAGACATATTTTTGGAAAATGATAAATCAGAATTGGCATAAACCAGGGAACATAATGACACAAATAAATCACATTTTGAACTATGTTTCCAAAAGTTATAAGCGTTTTTGCTGAAAAAAAAACCTTATATTTCTAGAACATTTTTTATGGCGCATTGTTCAAACTTCTCAGGTATCTTCAGGGCATGCCAACGATGAGACCTACCAAATTTTGTGTTAATATATTAAATCATTTAAAAGACAATATCATCAGATTTGGCATGACACAAGGAATCCATGAATCCAAGGACACCAAGATCATGATTTTCAACATGTTGTACTGTTTCAACATTTCAAATGTTCAACAGTTATTAGCAAAAATAGCCATTTTCCAGATCACATGACCTGTAGGTGTTCATGGACCCTCAGATCATGGTTCCAATGAAGTTTACCAATTTTCATTTTGATTGAACAAAGTTTGGCCGAGAGACAGCCTCTGAACCAATTTTGGGTCTACCACTTCTAAATAATAATAATAATAATAATAATAATAATAATAATCTAAATCTGTTCTGTAATTTCTCTGCAGCTCAGTCCAAAATTAATCTAAGCCAATTTTTGTATGAATTGAACAAAATTTGAAGGAGTAGCAAAACAAATGTAGTACTTTCCTTTCTAAATGGCCACTATTGTAATGGACATTAATGTATGTTTTAATGCAGTCTTGATGTACATTTTTGAATGTAATCAGCATGATGAGAGGAATCAGGTGTACTAGATTTCATTTTTCCAGATCAAAGCGTTCAAAAGTTATAACTATTTGAAGAGTGAATTTTTGAACTGGTAGTGGTGCTGTAGAGTTTAGAGACCCCAAAGTTGGTTTAGATTACTATTCATTACCATCACTACTAAAAGTATGCCAATTTTCATAATTTTCCTAACGGTTCATAGGTCTGTCTTTGACTCCCATTGGGTAGGAATAATAATCAAGTAAACTTGCAATTCCAATAGGGGCTATACTATAACACACACACTCACACAATCTTTTTGTGGTTTTAAATCACAGCTGAAATCTTAGATGTCTGTACAATGGGCTGCCATTTGACTGCAGACATAAAGGGTGGGGGAGCTCCATCAGACCTGAATAAAATACTCATTCCGGCTTGCACAGAAAACCTCGTAGTGTGATCTCATTTTGGGCCGTATCAAAGAGTGCGATCTTCATCCAACCTAAGAGTCCATTTGAAAACTCCCAGGAGTGCAATGTTCCCTGTAGTTTCGTATGAATGCACAGGTGCTATTACATTTTCTTTTATTTTTACCTAACCACATCCATTTTTGTGGAAAACATGATACTTGTTTTAATGAGTCTTTGATGAAAAGAAAGTTTACAGAAACAGCATTTATTTGATTAAATACAGTAAAAACTGTCCAATTTTGTATTATTATTACAATTTTAAATGGTTTCTACTTGAATGAATTTTGAAATGTAATTTATTCCTACGATGGCAAATCTGAATTTTCAGCATCATTACTCCAGTCTTCAGTCAAATGATCCTTCAGAAATCATTTTGATTTGCTGCTAAAGAAACATTATTATAATCAATGTTGAAATCTGCTTCATAGTTTTGAAAAGCATTTGTTTTAAAAATAAGTAAATGTAATAATATAATAAAACACCCCAACTTTTGAATGGTGGTGTACATTAAATAGACCCAAACTACGGATGAGAATAAAGATCATTTGTATAAGCCATGAAGCAGAGCGGTAAAGACACTCCCAAGTCTTCAGTAAACCCAGAAGCATTGTAAAAGAAAGTTTTGCTCAAAGTATAAATCTAGTTAGACTTGCATTTTAGTGACTTTTGTGAAGCGTGCATTAGACACTTGCCTTTGCAGCGCACTAAATGCTTTTGTGAATCATGGAAAAATGATGATGTCTGTGATTAGCTTTGATGGAATGAGATTGCATTTCTGAGGTGTAGCTTTTAGAGATGAAAGCATTTGAAACGAGTGACAACCTTTATCTCTCTGCTGCGGAGAACAGGACTCCACAGGAAGCTCTCTCTCCTCCTCCTCTCTGCCGTCTCATATTCTCCATCTTCCACCATGCGATGCGATGCGCCTGCTTCCTCTCCCCCTCCCTGTCTCTGCGCGCTGCTGTCTTGGTCGTGTCAGGCCGATGATGCTCTTATGCGTGATGGTAGACCGTGCTGGTGGCACAGGGCCTGTTCCTGTGCCCGTGGGGAAGCCGAGGCCTGGGCGGCTGCTCTTCCTCTCGTTCCTGCTGCCATTGCTGCTGTCTCTTTCAGGGCTGCACCTCCTCCTCCTCCTGCAACACCTCCTCTTCCTCCTCATCCGGCCGGACCCGCAGCTTCTCCCTGCACCCACACCCTGTCCCACAGTGCTCCTCCATCTCCACCCAAAGACAGACCCCCCAGCACGGGACGCCCGCCTCTGTCATCACCATCACCCACCACAAGTCCCCCACCGCCAGCCACCGGGCCTGCAGTCAGCACCCTGCAGGACTGCACCAGGTCAAAGAGGTATGAACAGCGTCAGACAGAGCCAGCTAGACATTGTTACTAAACGAACGGATGTTTTACTGAATTTGTCAGGGTTATTAATTTGATTTAAACCTTTAATTTGAATTTTTTTTTGGTAGTTTTGTAGTTTCCGGCTGTCAGTGTATTCACTAGCCCCACCACAACCATTACTAAATTTCTACTTTTATAAAAACATGTTATAAAAAAAATGTTGGATATGAATAATGAAAATACTTATTTATTAAGTATTTGTCTATTCAATTTGTACATAATATAAGTAAAAAAGTATATTTTATATAAATATATTTTAATTTCACAACCAAATATATTAAATGCGGAATTTATATATATTAGATAGCACCATATTTCTATCTAAAATATGAAAGAAGTGATATAACAATATAGAAAGAAAATTATATATATATATATATATATATATATATATATATATATATATATACATACATATATATATAAGCTAATTGCAAATCGCATTCAGAATAAAAGTTTGTGTTTATATAATATATGTGGGTGTAGTGTGTATAATTGCATGTTCATTACATGTATATATACACTTATAGTACTTACATACACATGCATGTATATATTTAAGAAAATGTGTTATTAATATATCAAATATTTATATTTACATATAATACTAATTATGTATAAATATATATATAAAGTATATATATGCGAATATTTCTTAAATATATACATGCATGTGTGTGTATTTATATATACAAAATAATTATACACACTACACACACATATATTATACAAACACAAACTTTTATTTTGGATGCGATTAATCATTGCCCAGCCCAAATATATATATATATGTGTGTGTGTGATGTATATAGATTTAGTGCTGTTAAATCTATTAATTCTGAAAAAGTGTATAAATATATACTATATATATACACACACACACACACACACACACACACTGTGTGTACATGTGTAGTCTATTTATACATACACATATATACAGCTATGGAAAAAATTAGAGACCACTGCCAAATCAGCAGTTGCTCTGGATTTATTATTTATATTATAAATAATAAATCCAGAGCAACTGCTGATTTGGCAGTGGTCTCTTAATTTTTTCCATAGCTGTATTTACAAACTTTCATTTGTTAATCGCGATTATTCAATATAACAGCACTAACACACACACACATTCCTTTAAAATAAAACATTTGTTTAATATAATGCAATGCTTACTGGTTTGTAATTTTCATCAACTGATGCTTTTAAGTCAGTCAGAAATCAATTTGACTGTTTCTACAAAAAGCTCATCTCTGTTAGCCAGGCTAAAAATAGTCGTTTAAAGATCTGTCTGCAGTGGATGTTATACATCAAATGGTTAGCTAAATATAGAATGTTGTCTCTGTTCTGTTGAGGAGTTTTGGGTTGTCACATGTTTGTAGTTATTAAACATAGCACAATGCGTCTTGCTTTAAGCTTCAAGGCTTGACAGAGGTCCAGTATGCAGTCAGCAGCACTGGCAGTTTTGAGCTGATCCCTTACGGAGCGTCTCAACCTCAGCTGGCCCGCGAGTGCTGCGTCAGCATCAGAAACTGGCTGTTCAGCAGGAAGCTTCTGTCATCACATTGTTTTGACATTGTTGCAGTATACCTCGCAATGGAGTGAGGATTGTTAGAAATTGTCAGTTTTTGACACAGAACTATGCAAATTAGACTCTTTCTCATTCATGTTTTTTACAATTTCTACAATTTCCTGATTACAGTAATTAGTGCTAATTGCTAAGACTAGCATCACTAACACTAGACTATTGCTCATGCTTAGGGTTTGGATGAATTCCTAACCCTAAGTATTAATCTTTGGCACGTACATGTAACTCGCCTAGTACTGCTTGTGTTATGAAAACACCTCAAACTGCTTAATCAGACTGAACAATGTTTTGTCTAAATAATTTCAGACCGAACAATGATTTGTAATCTAAATAGAAGGGAGGTGAGCTATATGAGCCCAGAATTTTGCTATTGACAGATATTAAGCCATTCAGAACACAATGTACAGTTTGTATTTGCGTTAAACTATTTGCGCATGACTGTTATATTAAATGTATAAACTAATAGGCTACATTTAAATGTAATTGTTTATAAACATTAATATATTTTTTTGCACAGGTAATATTTCGATCCTTTTCTTTTGATGGAGTACATAAATTACTTTATGTTGTACTATTTATTAATATTATATTAATGTATAGTACTATTAATTTTATATATATATATATATATATATATATATATATAGATACAGTAGATATATTATATAGATATTGGGATTGCAGTCCATATAAGTTGCGAATGCTCTGCATACCCAAGCCATTTGAGGACTTGGGAATTAATTAACACTATAATAAAATGTTGGTAATGCGTATGCAACTGTCCGTCATTTATTATTAACAAACTACCATCATTTTCTTCAGATCTGTCAGTTACTGAGGGTTTTGGGGATGTGGATGCACAGCAGCTTTGGCGTCTACGCTCTGTAGTTATTTATCGTCATCATTGTCCGTCATTCTCATTGGTTTGCTACAATATGGGGGATTTCATGCTCATGGAAAGCTGTCTACAATCACTTGCCCTAGCGGAAAAAATGTGGTGTTGCTGTCAGATCCCAAACACCGAAAATCACATTTTATTTGAATTAAGACTAAAAACACTAAATTATAGCAATTTCATAGCATTTCATTTCATATTTTGTAAATACCCCTTCCACAAATTGCACCTCCCTCGAAAGAGGGTTGTGATGGCGACCCGGGTTTGAATCCACTGTGAGACACCAATGTGTCCCTGAGCAAGACACTTAACCCCTAGTTGGAACCAGAGGCGTGCGACCTCTGACATATATTGCAATTGTAAGTCGCTTTGGATAAAAGCGTCAGCTAAATGAACAAATGTAAATGTAAAACAATTATTGTCTTCGGTAATATCATTCTTACAGAGTATAAATGGATATTTAGATAAAAGCATACCTTTTATAGTTTTGTGACGTCCTTCTTTTATCTATGAATTGCATCCAAGAACCTTTCATTTTGCTGTGTTTCAAACTGTCAGTGTGTATGACCCTGCCTTGGTGTATAGTGTGACATTTTCGTGATAACCAGCTGCTGCTTCCATTTCTTAGGCCATATTTTTGTCCTCGAATTAGACAACACTGTCACTTTCCATGACAGTCCAAAGGAAACATGCAGCAGGTCATTGGAAACCAGCTTAGACTCACAAAATGTGCTTTCAAAATGTGTGTGCATCTAAGCAATGAGGCGGAAATTATTATTAGCACTCTCTCAGAATATCTTGCCAGCGTATATTTTACTGGGTGTAAAGTTGGCAAGCATTTTTAAAGGGATCGTTCACATAAAATGTAAATACTGCCATTATTTACTCACCCTCATGTCATTCCCTAGGTAGTCATACAGGTTTACAATGACATAAGGGTGAGTAAATAATGACAGTATTTACATTTTTCAGTAACTATCTCAAGTGAGTGCAATAGTTTACTGACATTCTCTTTAAATATCATTTTGTGGTGGATTCGATCGTCCTTTCATTCATCTTTCTTTGGTCCTGGTGCCAGTCTACTCCAATACACGTATTTAAACTCACCCTGGCCCATTTACACCTGCTGATATAGAGCTCAAACAGTGTAATCTGTGGGCTGTCAATCAAAGATAGCTAGCACCTGTGCTTTAGAAAAGATGCCCAGACATAAAGTGACCTCTTTCCTCTGCCCACTGGAGATTGCATTGCTTTTTTTGTCATATTCACACCAGTTGCTTTCATCTCTAATACCTTTTTTAAGCAGGTGGAATTCTTTTGCCGTATATTTTGAGGTTCGGCTTGAAGTTCATCCTTTCTATATTCTGTAGATGTATTCATTTAATGTCTTTGATGTTCAAAGGCTTCTTTTCTTCACCACTAGCGTCCCTAAACTGGAAAATACTTATGCAAAAATAATGATGGTTTCAAACCATTTTTCGGAACACTTCCCCATCTGACATTGGTCGACTACACAGGTAGTCCTGACCCAATCTCACGCCATTGGTTGAAACAAAATTGCAGTGTTGGGAGTGGGATGCTTAATGGTGTGATAGCGCAACCGAGTTAATAATACTCATTTCGGGAAATCAACCTGCAAATGGCTTAGTTACGGTAAGGATATTATAAAAAAAAATATATATAATCGTACTGACCCCAAACCTTTGAACAGTATATAGCCTGGAGTTTAAGCTGTTATAGTAAGTATTGAAATATTGAAAAGAAATGACATCACCTTCAGATACGTTTTTGAAAGGCTTCTTGAATTGCAGTGACTGACGTTATAGTTGTATGAAACTGTTGGCATTTTAATTATCCTGCTGGATTTATTTTTATCCATGGCTTGATGTGCAATTAGTTACACTGTACAAGTGTGAGAGGAAAGCTCACACACAGAAATCATTTGCTTAGAGGTGATCATCGTAGGGATGTGTTGATGTGTCTGTTTGAATTATGATCAGGCCTTGGTGTTTAAACAAAAATATTTAACTGCAGAATGATGTTATTGACCATTTGGAATTAGAAATTACAGATTTGTACATGCAATGTTTTTAAACAGAATTTGTATACTGTATATAACTAAAGTTGACCCTAATTTCTTTTTTTAATCAAACACCTTCATTTTTGGTATATGCTGTACAGTAAATTAGCTTATGTGTGATTCAGTTCAGTTACCAGAATATTTGTATCTAACATCGTATCTGCAAAATACACTACAAATTTAGATGAGAAAACTACAAATTTAGATAGAAAATTGTGGTTTAACAAGGGGCCCTGTTTACTCCTGGTATAAAGATGCTTTTGGTCGATCACAAGTAGACGAGGGAGGACAATTTACATATGAACGTGGTCAGTAGGCGGAGAGTAGGCGTTGTTTTGTGGCTGTTTGAACACATTCGACCACGTGACGTTACCAACACATAAAGCAATTCGGTCGAATGTGTTTTCTAATGGATGTGGTTGAAAGTGGACAAGGTCAAAATGCTTCAGATCCTGTTTACACATGCATTTAGTGTGGTCCACTTGTGATCTGATCGACCACAACCAATCTTAAAGGGGTCATGAACTGGCTTTTTAAATTTTATTATATTGTTGTCTGAGGTCAACTTATGACATTCTCTTGTTTTTTGCATTCAAAAACATCAACATGAATAAGTAATAGGCTATTTTCTACCCTAGTTTTGAGCCTAGCTGAAAAACGCTGGTTTTTATGGGCGTCTCGCACTGAAGACTTGGAAGTAAACACCCACTGCTGTGAGTGGATAACAGTTTTGCATATTATATCAGTGCACTTGGGGGAAATTGTTTTAAAAACATCTAATGTTGTAAAATGGCAACCGGAATGATTCGCCCATACATGTTCGACCCAGAGTCCGTGTGTTGCATCATTCCTGTCAGATCCAATATAGATGGCACAGCAGCGTTCTTTACTCTTAATCGGTCTGAAAATCCAGTCTTGTTTACAAAACAATCCTCAGTGAATTGAAGCGAACAGATGGACAATGTTTTACCTCATCATCTGGAACGTCATTACAAACAAAGTTTATCCATGCATATTGGAATCCAGAGGAAGCTTATGTAGCAACTGTCTTCTTCCACAACCAGACTCTGCACAATATTCTGTATTGCTCGGTAGCTCAATCCAGTTTGTCATCACGAGGTAGGAATCTATGACATTTAGCTATGCGTGTAATGCGCAAATCGGTGGGCGGGGCTAAACCGGCCGTGTTGAAGTAGGCATTGATCTTCTTCTGCGGGGTGGTGTTTTATCCTCTTTGACGTCATAGTTCCCCACTTTGAAAAACGAGTCGTTTGCGGAGCCTGGTATCAAAAGCTTATTGGACTAACAAGGACGTTTTCAGTTCTGAAACGTACAGGATATTTCTCAGTTCATTACCCCTTTAATACCAGGTGTAAACAGGTGAGATAAGTATGTACACTAGGCTGTTCAAAAGTTGTTGTTGTTTTTAAAGAAATTAATACTTTTATTTAGCAAGGATGCATTGAATTGGTGTGACGGTGACAGTAAACACATTTATTATGTTACAAATTCTGTTTGTATAAATTCTGTTCTTTTGAACTTTATATTCATCAAAGGATTCTGTAAAAAGTATCAGGGTTTACTCAAGAATATTAAGCAGCACAACTGTTTTCAACACTGATTATAATAAGACATTTTACCAAATAATTTTGATCAAATCATTATTTGAATGATTTGTGAAGGATCATGTGACTGAAGACTGGAGTAATGATGCGGAAAATTCAAAGTTGCATTTGGAGGAATACATTTTAAAATATAATCCAATAGGAAACGGTTATTTAAAATTGTATATATATATATATATATATATATTTATATATATATATATATATATATATATACAGTATATCAAAATTATTGAATTTACTGTACTTTGGTAAAAAAAAAGCAAAAAAAAAAGACTTACAGACGCCAAAACTTAAACATATTTTTCCCCCAAAGTTTTGGATAAGATCCAGTGGCATTGCATGTCCTGCAAGAGAGCAAGCGAGAGAGAAATAATGATGTGTGTGTGTAAAAGTGACAGTGATGGAGAGTGACCGAGAAAATTGTAACCTTTCTTACTATGAACATTTTGACGGTGAAAAATGAAAAAGTCATGACAAGAAAAATTTTGTGAAAGAGGAACCAGAGAAGGGGAGGTTAAAAAAAAGTAGCTGGAGTTCAAGAAATAGATTTTCTGTTCGTTTCATGAGTAACACACCATGAGAGACATGCTAGAATATAAAAGACTGATGACTATACACTTACTTTGGGGAAGAAAAAAGGAATTATGAGGAATTGGCTGTACCCAAGCCTGGTCCACTGCACTTGTATGTTTATTAACTAATGTGCTAAACATTGGTTACATTCTTCAAAGTTTCTTCTTCTGTGTTCCATTTTTATTCATTTAGCTGATGCTTTTTGTTCCATGTTCCATGTTAGAAAGAAAATCATACAGGTTTGGAATGAAACGAGAGTGTAAATGATGACAGAATTAAAAATTTCGGGTGAACTATGCCTTTAATGGTGTTTTGTTCTTTTTCTCTCAGCATTATGCAACAGTTTTGAGGGTGTGTGATCTCTCAGCTCCTGAATCGTGATCAGTACTAAACCCGTGCACAGGGAACCTTGGGGATTCTGTGCCGAGAGCAGGTGACGGCTGTGATGCTCGTCTTTTTCCTTTAATACTCGCTCAAAAAGTGAAACAGATCAAAGAGAGAGAATAAAGAGAATGGATCAATTTTTCATGAGAGTTGGGTTATGAACATCTGCAAAATCTCTTCTCTGCTCAAAGTTTGCCATACTGTAGCAGACAGACAGGACAGTTAATATAAAAATCCCTAAAGTCTTTCACTTGTTGTTGAGAGAGCCGGCAGTGATATCCTGTTTCAGTGAATTATTTAAAGATGACGTCAATGTCTGTGGGTCTACAAACACAGTGTAACCCGTGAAACCACATTCAAAGGCGTAGTTCACCAGAAAACAACAATTTTGTCATCATTTACTATCATGTTGTTACTATCTAAACCTGTGTATGGAACACATAAGCATCAATTTTGGATTGTTTTCACACAGCCCTTTACCATATAAAGGCCTATTTACATCAAGGTTGATAACTACAATGATTACGCTACGATTACGATTAAAATATAAAAGAATAGCAGAGACCACAACTAACAATAACAGAAACAATATCGTTGGAATCACTTTCAGAACAATATTTTTTCCTGCTGTAAAAACATTGACAGCCAATCAGGATCCGTCCTGCTTTAAAGCTACACAGTGTAACTCTTTTAGTTTATTCTTAGCTAAAAACACTTAGTTCTTTCAAAAATATATGTGCTCATTAATGTATATGTACTTCGTTCAAGTAATAAAGTATTCTCGTGAGTGTATAATATGCCATTGAAAATACATACGGGTAAAGGGTTCTAATGTCGGTCGCATGTTGCCCCTCCATCTTGAAAGTACATTAGCCAAAGAGGGACATTCCCGTTAATTCAAGCTTCGCCTTTCGCGTTTACGTTTGAGTTAACACTCATGGACGAGGTTGAACCGGAAGCCATGTTAATGTTGGACTACATTGGCCACCGTAGGAGTTAAAACGAAATCGGAATTGAGAGGAACAGAAACTAATATTCACTGGATGGTCATATACCTTTTCACCACTAGATGGGGGTAAAAATCACACAGTGTAGCTTTAAGGAAGCTCTCACATTTAATGTGGGAGACGACAAAACTGCAGCTTGTGCTTCGAATAAACAGGACATAACTAATATAGTGATTGTAACTTATCTTTATAGCTATAATTCTTGGTGTTAATGGACAGTTCGCCCAAAAAAATGGAAATTGTCATCATTTACTCACCCCCAATTTGTTCCAAACCTGTACACATTTCTTTGTTCTGTTGAACACAAAAGAAGATATTTTGAAGAATATGGGCAACCAAACAATTGTGGAGGACCATTGACTTCTATGGACATTGGACAAAAAATACTGTGGAAGTCAATGGTGCCCCCCAGAACAAAGAAATGAATACAGATTTGGAACTTGTGGGAGAGTGAATGATGACAGAATTTTCCTTTTTTAGGTGAACTATGCCTTTAAAGGCCAATTCCCACCACACAAACACTTCTTCGGATCAGTGTGTTTCTCCTGTCAGAGTCTGTTAGTGTCTGTCAGAGTTTGTTGAACATGCAGAATTGGGTCTGAGAAGTGACGTGCTGTAATCTGGTGGCTGTCGCCGTTGGTCTGTGTCTGTCGGACTCAGTTGAGTGTGAATTGGCCTTAACCGCTCAAATTTTCCTTTAAAGAAAAACAGTATATGTGTTTTACAATCAGTAAAAATTCTGATTCTTAATAATTGCATTCATTTTTATTTTTTTTTCAATGAACTGTTGCTTTAAAAGGTTAATTTTCAGCTGATATGTGGCTTGTGCAAAATTCAGAATTTCAGAATTGGCCTCCATTCAATTCATGAATTGGAATTTTAATTGAATTCACTCCGCCCCACCGGAAGTTGAATTGGAATGACAGGAAGTGTCATAGAGCTTTTAACATTCATTGATGGGGAAGACATTTCCTGTTAATGTAATCTTTGCAAGTAGTTCAAACTAATATAATTTATAGATTTTCTGACATAGGCCTATATTGTACAGCTTCATTGTTAAACACTTTACTCAAAATATGTATATTCATTTGTTTGAATTTTTATTGAATTGCAATTCTGCTTCCTTTAATTCAAATTCGAATTGTAATTCTTGATCCTCTTTTTTGACATAAATTCAATTCAAAGTTTTTTTTTAAGAAACTGACACTTTTATTCAGCAAGGAATCTAATGCCAGCAAACATTTTTTAATGTTACAAAAGATTTATTTTCATCACAGAATTCAAAAAAAAAATCACGAAATATTAATATTATTATTACTTTTTGACAAAATATTATTTAATTCAATTGTTTTCAACATTGATGATAATTGTTTCTTGAGCACCAAAACAGCATACTAGAATGATTTCTGAAGGATCATGTGACTGAAGACTGGAGTGATGATGCTGAAAATGAACAACATTGCCATCACAGGAATAAATTACAATTCAAAAATTAACTTAAATTGAAAAAAAAAAACCTGTTTTCAGCTTTTTACTGTTGTCAGCCTTGATAAACACTAGAATTGGTTTAAGAGAGGCAGATATCTTGAGGAGACTCTTATGTTCCTTTTAAGTGTGAGTTTTAAGTTTCATTAA
Organism: Hybognathus amarus; assembly: GCA_030378365.1. Classification (NCBI taxonomy): domain Eukaryota; kingdom Metazoa; phylum Chordata; class Actinopteri; order Cypriniformes; family Leuciscidae; genus Hybognathus; species Hybognathus amarus. The sequence continues at coordinate 60,100 of JAQIUQ010006230.1, forward strand.
TTAAAACTATAGCTGTGCTGTAATAGTGTTGCAATCAATGAAGTGTTGAGAGAGAGAGAGAGAGAATGCATGTACAGATCAGCCTACAGTGATGAGTCACGTCCTGCAAGTTTCTGCTCCTCTTTAGTTATTTATTATCTGTCTGTTTTTAATTAAAACTGCCCAATATCTACACCACCACAAAAGCCCATGGTCATTAGCTTCATGACGGACTCAAACGGGGGTGGCAAACACTACAAACTTTTCTTCACGAGTCACGACTCACGACTCACTTCACAGTCTTGTGCTCTAAAAAGTGAGGGTAAAGTGAGCAACATATATACATATGCCATATATTCCCTTTGGGAAGGATTTGCAGTTGACAGGATGTGGTTTGTTTTGAACAATGGGAAGATGGGATTGAGCTAATCCAGGAGATTACTTTCACTCCGGGAGGATTACAGGTCTCTCAATCTTCTCTAAATCAGACACCGGTAATAAAAGCCACAATATTAGATTATTGTACTGCACTTTTCATTTCTGCAATACCTCAATATATTATTTTTCTTTGTGTGTGTGTATCTGCTCACCAAGGCTGCATTTATCTAACTATAAAAAACAGTAAAAGCATGAATATTATTACAATTTCGACATTTTATTATACTATTGTTAAAATGCAATGTGGTGGCAAAGCTCTGACTCACATGATCCTTTATCATTCTAAAATGCTGATTTGCTGCACAAGAAACATTTCTTATTATTGTTGAAAACAGTTTATACATATATAAAACTATATATATATATATATATATACACTCACCGGCCACTTTATTAGGTCTACACCTGTCCAACTGCTCGTTAACACTTAATTTCTAAGCAGCCAATCACATGGCGGCAACTGAGTGCATTTAGGCATGTCAGACATGGTCGAAACAATCTCCTGCAGTTCAAACCGAGCATCAGTATGGGGAAGAAAGGTGATTTGAGTGACTTTGAACGTGGCATGATTGTTGGTGCCAGAAGGGCTGGTCTGAGTATTTTCAGAAACTGCTAATCTTCTGGAATTTTCACGCACACAACCATCTCTAGGGTTTACAGAGAATGGTCCGAAAAGAGAAAACATCCAGTGAACGGCAGTTCTGTGGGCGGAAATGCCTTGTTGATGCCAGAGGTCAGAGGAGAGATGGCCAGATCTGGTTCGAGCTGATGAGAAGGGCAACAGTGACTCAAATAACCACCCGTTACAACCAAGGTGGGCAGAAGAGCATCTCTGAACGCACAGTACGTCAAACTTTGAGGCAGATGGGCTACAGCAGCAGAAGACCACACCGGGTGCCACTCCTTTCAGCTAAGAACAGGAAACTGAGGCTACAATTTGCACAAGCTCATCGAAATTGGACAATAGAAGGATTGGAAAAACGTTGCCTGGTCTGAAGAGTCTCGATTTCTGCTGCGACATTCGGATGGTAGGGTCAAGAATTTGGCGTCTACAGACATGAAAGCATGGATCCATCCTGCCTTGTATCAACGGTTCAGGCTGGTGGTGGTGGTGTCAGTGGTGTGGGGAATATTTTCTTGGCACTCTTTGGGCCCCTTGGTACCGATTGAGCATCGTTGCAACGCCACAGCCTACCTGAATATTGTTGCTGACCATGTCCATCCCTTTATGACCACAATGTACCCAACTTCTGATGGCTACTTTCAGCAGGATAATGCGCCATGTCATAAAGCTGGAATCATCTCAGACTGGTTTCTTGAACATGACAATGAGTTCGCTGTACTCAAATGGCCTCCACAGTCACCAGATCTCAATCCAATAGAGCATCTTTGGGATGTGGTGGAACGGAAGATCGCATCATGGATGTGCAGCCGACAAATCTGCAGCAACTGTGTGATGCCATCATGTCAATATGGACCAAACTCCCTGAGGAATGCTTCCAGCACCTTGTTGAATCTATGCCACGAAGAATTGAGGCAGTTCTGAAGGCAAAAGGGGGTCCAACCCGTTACTAGCATGGGGTACCTAATAAAGTGGCCGGTGAGTGTATATATATATATATATATGGATCTGGGAATCTGAAGGATCTGGAGGGATTATGAGATGCCATTTATTTATATATATATATATATATATATATATATACAGCACAGAAAATATACACACAGTGTAGCCTACACTGTACAGAAATAAAATAAGCTACAAATGCTGTATAGTATACAAGCTGGCAGCATGTGCCTTTCTAAATATTAGCGAACTAATTCTAGACACTAATTCTAATCAAGGATTCATTTACTCGAGGACTGTCCTGTAGGTAATGGAAAGCCCAACTGAAGTAGGTCTAAATACAAATGTGTGCTGTTCAGATTGATTTAATTAAGATGTCTTTAAAGTCCAAGTGAAATCGATGAGAAGACTGTCTATTGCCCTGGCTTTTTAGGTCATGTCCCAGGCGGAGGGCCAACAGAAGAATCTGGTGAATTCCATCGAGTCGTTGCCGAGCCGCGGTCCGCTGTCTTCCCTGGATCAGGACCTGCTCCTGCTCAAAGCCACGTCTGCAGCCACACTCAGCTGTCTGGGAGAATGCCTGAGTATCCTTCAGCAGAACGTGTGCCAGGCTGCCCAACACATCACCCACAGCCACACACAGGCATCCAATACAGGTGAGAGAATATGGCGCTGTCTGTCTCTTTTGAAATGTGTGATGCATGCCAAAATGTGTTCTCTTGCTACATCATATATATAACATTATAGTCTGCTTTATTGTATTGGAATCTTCGTTCCATGTATCCATGAATAATAGTAAAAGCTTTGTTCCAGTATCCATGAATAATTGTACATACTAGTGAATGTATGATAACTGATATTGTTCTTGTGCAGATAACATCTCTACTTGGTCAAGGCCCAAAACTGCCCCAGAAGACCATGTGATTAATGGAGAATTGGCACGTAACAACACCTCAGCTATACATCAGCCCCACTCCCCTGCTCATAGGAACAAAGAACGCCTCAAAGACACAGAGGTATTTAAAAATATGATTCATTTGTATTATTTTATTATTTAGAAATGCTGCCTGAAACTGTCACTTCTGCTTTAACTTTATTGTCCTCAAAAGTAATTCTTTGTGTAGACCTACACATATAACAACACATTACAACACAACACACAAATTACAATTTCATTTATAAAATGTATCCATTTCTGTCACTTTTGGAACAGCGTTTAGATATATATAATATATATTAGGGCTGTGCAAAAATTAATTGGATTAATCGCATCCAAAATAAAAGTCTGTGTTTACATAATATATTTGTGTGTGCTGTATATAATTATTTTGTATATATAAATACACACACATGCATGTATATATTTATGAAAATGTGTTATTCATATATAAAATATTTATATTTATATAATATAGATTATGTATATATATATATATATATATATATATATATATATATATATACATAATTTTAGTGCAAATAATTCTTAAATATATACATGCATGCATAGGTATTTATATATACAAAATAATTATATACAGCACACACAAATATATTATGTAAGCACAGACTTTTATTTTGGATGCGATTAATCGCAATTAACTTTTGCACAGCCCTAATATATATATGTCCTTTTCTTTTTGTTTTTCCTAGCATCTTTTACATTTTGCATAACAGTTCCAAGTAAAGATACAAATTTTATTTTAATTGATTATTTAATTTAATTTTATTATCTATTTTATTTTATTTTAACTTTATCCATTTCTGTCACGTTTAGACAGTGTTACTTTAGAAAAGGACATAGATATATTATGTTTTTCTTAGCATCCTTTACATGTTGTATAGCAGTAGCTCAAGAAATATTTCGTATTATTATTAATGTTGAAAACAGTTGTGCTGCTTAAATATATATATATATATATATATATATATATATATATATATATATATATATATACTATATATATATATATATATATATATGAAGAGTTCAGATGCAAAAGCCTCTAAATGCCATTTGAAATTTTCTTCTAAAATTACCATTTTTATCAAGCTTGTATATTTAAGTTCAGTAATTTCACTTAAATGACAATTAATAGGTAATCTTCATTGCCATTTAAGTGAAATTACTGAACTTAAATATACAAGCTTGATAAAAATGATCATTTTAGAAGAAAATTTCAAATGGCACTTAGAGGCTTTTGCATCTGAACTCTTCAATATATATATATATATATATATATATATATATATATATATATATATATATATAATAAGTTTAATATATTATATATAATTCATGTGCATGTATATATATATATATATATATATATATATATATATATATATATATATATATACAGTATATATACATGCACATTAATTATATATACTTTATTATACTTTATATATATATATATATATATTGTTTTATTCTATTTATTTTATATTTTATTCTATATATATATTTTTTATTCTATTTATTTTATATTTTTATTATTTTTATTTAAAAAAAATAATGGTATAGATGCTGCCTGAAACTATATCTGCTGTTGACACTGTTATGAGTATATGAGTAATTTAGACTCTGCCTGGTCTCATATTTCATTTCATTTTGCTTTTTGGACTGCAAATAGTTTTCTCATCCAATTTCCTTAGCAGCACTTTCTCCCTCGCTTTCTTCAAAGAAAACACCCCTGCAATATAGTCATCATTACACATTACACATCATTATCGTTCTGAAGCTGGCAGCTCTGTGACATGCTGCTTATCACTTTTAAAGGGAAATGATCTTTCAGGGGTAAAATCTGTCACCGGGATCTGTTCAGCTTATCTGATAACAACCCATAAAAATCAGAAAGGTCTCTGGCTCATTTAAAGTCTCCCGTAGACATGTCTTTGAAAAGTTTCAGAAGCGTGGCTGCTCTATTGTACGCATGCCTGCCAGACTTCTGCAGCGAAGGAGTGAAAGAGGAGCACTAATTGGACGTGTTCTAGTTTTAGCATCTGTAGCGGGTGACTGAGGATACCCACAATCCCTCTGGAGCCCTGAATGAGTCAGCCCGTCCCTCTTGGAAACCTTTTATCCGCCTGCGTTCCTCTGGATAGAGGCCAGGGCTGCCGTTTCTTCGGCGTAACTGTGCAACTGTTTGTTTGCGTAGCGTGTGCATAAACAGGTTCATTTGTGTGTGAGCGTGTGCCTAAAGGGAGCTAATTCATTTTTGCGGTTGCTTTGTGTGTGCATGTCATTAAATCGGCACCCTATGAGGATGAACGTACTCCCAGAATGCAACAGACAGAATCTGTGCTATGTTTTTTTTCCTCAGATATAGCCAGTGTAATGCATCTAATTAATTTAACATTGTGACTCATATCATTAAACCTTTAAATCACTCAGTTCGCACTGTTGAATATTAAAAAGATGAGGATAGCACAATGCTGAAGTCTAAAACAAATGCACAATATGTGTATAGTTTGGTTATTTTAAGGCGCTTCCAGCACCAAATGCAGTTTTACATATGTAACATCAGCACTGACTGCATTGCTCATGGATAATCTAGGCATGAAACCAGCAAAGACAGTGAAATATGCTGAAATCTGAGGTCTGAAATGAGTTCATATGAGCCCCATCAATCAATCCCATCATACTGCATATAAGAGCCTCCATTTACAGTTTCTGCTGCTGTATGGATGCTGTGCATCACACAGGAGTGCTCTGGTAATCTTTATCACACTTTGGATATTGCAGCCCTGGAGATACGTAATTATCCGAAGTCTTCGCGCCGCTTAATGTAATTGCCATCTCCAAAAAGTCACTTCGGCTTCTGTGGGAATTAAAGGAATAGTTCATCCACAAATGAAAACCGTATCCTCATTTACTTGCCCTCATGTCATTCCAAAGTCAAACCGTATGACTGACTGACTTCCACTCAACACAAAAAGAGACCTTTTGCAGGAATTAAGTCATCTTCACTGTGAATCTAATCACGAATCACATGACTGTTCAAGTCAAGTGTGTGATGTATATACACTACCGGTAAAAAGTTTAAGATCGGTAAGATTTTTTATGTTTTTAAAAGAAGTCTCTTCTGCTTACTAAGGCTGCAATTTTTTGATAAAAAATACACAAAAAACACAGTAATATTGTGAAATATTATGACAATTTAAAATGACTTTTTATGTTAATATATATTAAAATGCAATTTATTCCTCTGAAAAAAGCAGAATTTTCAGCATCATTACTCCAGTCTTCAGTGTCACATGATCCTTCTAATCACTCTAATATGATGATTTTATGCTCCAAAAACATGTATGATTATTATCCCATGTTGAAAACAGTTTTTTACATTTTTATTTCAGGATTCTTTGATGAATAGAAAGTTCAAAGAACAGCATTTATTTAATTAGAAACTTTTCTAACATTATAAATGTCTTTACTGTAACTTTTGATCAATGTAACTCATCCTTGATGAATAGAAGTATTGATTTCTTATTTATTTCCCCCAAAAATAAAATACTAATTCTTACTGACCCCAAACTTTTTAAAGGGTAGTGTTTAATGTAACAAAAGCTTTCCATTTCAGATAAAAGCTGTTCTTTTGAACTTTCTATTCATCAAAGAATCCTGAAATAAAATGTAAAAAGACTGTTTTCAACATGGATAATAATCATACATGTTTTTGGAGCATAAAATCATCATATTAGAGTGATTTGTGAAGGATCATGTGACACTGAAGACTGGAGTAATGATGCTGAAAATTCAGCTTTTTTTCAGAGGAATAAATTACATTTTAATATATATTAACATAAAAAAGCTCATTTTAAATTGTCACAATATTACTGTTTTTTTGTGTATTTTTTATCAAAAAATTGCAGCCTTACGTGAGCAGAAGAGACTTCTTTTAAAAACATAAATAATCTTACCGATCTTAAACTTTTGACCGGTAGTGTAGATATACATAGTCTTTGACCTGAGCATCCTTAGACTGTACTTTTCTCTCACATATGCACTTCTAGACCCTTACATAAAACATTTCCATCACAAAAGTGAATAAGAACTTAGGACAAAATGCACTATAGAAGCCGTAAACAATATTTCAGACTTTATGTGAGGTAAAAGACCTAAACTTAAGTCATTATTCAATGAAAAAACTTCACAATCACCCTATCTCTCATTGGCAGCTCCTGTGAGTTCATTTAAGAAGTGGTGAAGTATGATCCACAAATCAATTTTTAATTTGAGTCGACACATTTGTGATTTGACAACAAGCTTATAATCGAATTAAATCACAAAAAGTTATAAAAAATCATTTTAAGATAAAAAAAATAGAAAAAGATCTGCACACAAAAATTGGACAAAAGACTCACAAGATTTTATTGCCCAGAGGCCACAAATAAATTGTAAAAGTGCAAGGTGCGCAAACCTTTTTCAGGTTAATCCCTTTATCAGTGTCATATGTTTCCATGCATAAACCTGCAGTCATTTACAAACCTATTACCGTAATCAATGTAACATATTTGGAAGATAAAAAAATGAAATATTTTTATTCTGTTGTGTCATGTGACCATTATCCTAAATCAGAGAACTGTGAACATGCGAAATATGTTGGTAAATTATTTAAAGCCGCGAGTCCTCGGTTTTTCCTTTTTGTCTCTCATCTCTGTTTCAAATCTGCAATTGCAGTCATTCACGGATTTATTAACTCTACGTGAATTGAACTTCGGCACCGCAGAGTGTGGATGAACACAATGTTTTAGGAGACTGTGAGGCTGTCAGCCACCACGCCGATGTGGATACTGGCATTCAGAATCAAAGATTATTCTTTTTGGAAGTATGACCAACAAAAGAATTTTCACTGAAAAATGTCATCTGAACTAATAAAAAACTTTTGTTCTGGTTCTGACATTGCAGTAAATCAGCGCTGATTAAATCTAAAAATCGCTGTATCATATTACGCAAACCATGCAAATTATACTTTGTTCTTAAATTGTTAATGTTAACAACATCAGCATTGCGTGACTACATGTAATGTCCTTCCGATATGTGTCCCTGTTTTCGCATGGGTACAGTTTGCAGTCTCTTTTTGTAGCCACTCCGAAGTCTGAACGTCTTTTGAATTTTACAGCGTGTGAAATTTATACAGCGTGTATAAATTTCTGGATCTGCCATCAGATTAATAAGTTTAATTATATCAAGTGCTGTGAGAAAAGGCTATAAATCTCCACCTCCAGCATCCTCATACGCAATATAGCCTACTAGCCGAGACTCCTTCTTTATGTGTACAGATGTGACGTAATGACTCAAAGACATGCTCGAATCTCCGCGGTAATCCACCAGTACCACTGGAATTAAAAACATTATTACAAGCTTACCGCTTTGAATTCAATTTTGGATAATTTTTAACCCAAAAAAGCTACAGACTACAGCTTTAAATACTGTATCTTAAAATCTTAGGGGTATCTTTAGGGAGTAAAAATTTTAGGTCAAATGTGTTCCGCCTGACAAAAAATATGACACATCAGAATGTACGATTACCTATTCTACACGAGTTTGAGATAATGTAATGATATTTGATAGATGGCCATGAGTCGATGGAGTATCTACCCTCCCAATGAGAATGGCCTGGCTGTAGTTCAGCCATATCAGTTTAAAATTCACAGGGATTGCTCAAGGATACAGAGGGAACACAACAAATGATTAGCCAAGCGATTTATTCAGCAGCCGCCCCAGCGATTCTTCTTGTCTGAATGCAAAAACAGCAAGACATGCTGTAAAGCTGCCGCCGAGAGGTTATAAATCTTGGCTGCGTTTGGGATTGGAGCAACGGGACTTCTGCTGGCCAAATGCCAACGCAAGTCTTTTAATTGACAAATATGTACCTTTGCGTGCTTAAATTCCTGCAGATTGTGTTTGCTCTGATGTGAATGAAACATAACACAATCTCTTGTGGCAGATTGCCTATTGTTTTCTTTATTAGAATGGTTGTACTTCATCGTAATATCCAGTAGAGGAAGGCAGAGTGCAGAAAAGATTGCTGTGATTGAAGATTGCAAGTGAACCGCAGAGGAAAGCAGTCACGACTAGCGGTCACGACTGAATAAAGCTGTCTGGGAAGGAAGTGTATAGGTTTGTGTTATGTACACAGAGCGTTTAACTGGTTCTTTTTTTAAGACAACATTTGTATTGGATTTTTGGACTCCTAGGATTGAAATGAGGCTGCCAGCAGTCTCAACTCAGAAAGGAGAGAGGAGAGAGAGATTTCAGGGTTGTCTGTCTGTTCATGGTCTGATTGCTCTCTCTTATGTGCTGTCAGAGGAAAATAACGCCAGCAAAACTGCAGGGAACAGAAAAACAAAACCGAGCTGTGAGACATGGCCCATCAAGCATACAGACCCCAGATGTTTGACAGGAGAAGCAGCAGTGCAGATCTCTGTCAAGATTCAAATTGGTGTGTGTAAGGGTGTTTGGTGTCTCTTGGGTGACGTGTTTGTGTGTGAGAAGACAAACATCTGTCCTCGTCACTGTTGGGGCAGAAAGGTAACACACTCAGGAATACAACAGGGAGGGTTTGAATTTATGTTCTTGTAAATGGTCAGTTCACCAGACATATTGGGGCTAAGACAGGTGTTAGTGGGGATGGATAAGTAATGTTGTATCAAATTGGTTCATATTTCAATTTCAGTAGTTCTGATTTACAAGAATGCAGACATTAATGACAAAGTTGAGGCATGATGCTAAAAGCACTATTCAGGCTTTATCTCTGCAATGCCTTGACATATTGACACCAAACTTTATGTGTGTCATTGTCACTTCACTCTGACCACATCACATCAGTTTTGTAACTGCGCCACCTATTGGTCGAAAGTGATAATACATTAAATCATAATTTTATTTACAGTTTCTATTATTTTTCAGCCATTTTGCCTACAATTTTCTTTAAATGTCTTTTCTTTAATTGCTCATTGTTGCAGGTGGTCTGACACTTTCAGCAATGTTGGCATGTCTTGTCATCTGATTGTGCTTGGCCCCGGTAATTGCTGCTTGCAGCTATATTTGTTGTTATTATTATTATTTCATCTGTTTAAAATAATATTGTAATAATATTTTAAAATGTAAAAGGTAATATTTAGTTTGTTGGTTTTAAGATGTACAGTACTGTATAGCCCTGGTTTCACAGAGAAAGCTTAAAGCTACACCGTGTGATTTTTACCCATCTAGCGGTGAAAAGGTATAAGACGATCCAGTGAATATTAGTTTCTGTTCCTCTCAATTCCGATTTCATTTTAACTCCTACAGTGGCCAATGTAGTCCAAGATAAACATGGCTTCCAGTTTGACCTCGTCCATGAGTGTTAACTCAAACGTAAACGCGAAAGACGAAGCTTGAATTAACGGGTATGTCCCTCTTTGGCTAATGTACTTTCAAGATGGAGGGGCAACATGGCGACCGACATTAGAACCCCTTACCCGTATGTATGTTCAATGGCATATTATACACTCACAAGAATACTTTATTACTTTGACGAAGTAAATATACATTAATGAGCACATATATTTTTGAAAGAACTAAGTGTTTTTAGCTAAGAATAAACTAAAAGAGTTACACAGTGTAGCTTTAAGCCTAGTCTTAACTGAGACCCACGTGCTACTGTTTTGTCTCAAGAAGCAAGATAATGTTTTTTTTTTGTTGTTGTTGTTTTTTTGTTTTTTAAGGCATGTTTATAAAAGCGACTTAAATGTCCTAAATGAACAAAGGTCTAATCCTGGCTTAATCTGAGCCCTTTCTGTGAAACCAAGCCATAAATTATCACTATTATCCTTATTTGTACACTTTAGTATATAGATTTTTGGATAAAATTGAAATGGTGAATTCAAATGGTTTGACTTCTGTGTTTGCACTTGATGGTTCATGATCATTGTGTTCACCTCTGCGATCTGTTTGTTTCTACACTTGTACTGCTGTTTTAATTCAACATGGTAGAGTTGATTAAAGGCTCTTTGTCTAAGCAGCGTGGTTTCATCCTGTTCTCAGTGCGTAGGCACTCACGTTAACCCGTGTCCCTGAAGACAACGTGCTGCCGCTGATTATTAATTCATGAAGGTGGTGCTGTTTTAAAACACTGCGTTCCCACAACCCCGTGCTGTTTTCTCAAGAGCTCTAACATGATTTCAGGTCACCTGACCAAAGTCAGCTGATTTTTATTATGGGCCCTAAAAAGGAAGGTTTCCACAAAAATAATTGATGAGTCTTTTACAGATGTCTCTCAACGCTTTTAAACCCCACTGTTTTTCATCGAGTGTATAAGAGAGCTAATTGGATTCTGTATAAAATGCATCTCTGTATGCTAAGCCGAAGCCTGGAGGCAGAGCTGTAGTTGGGTTGTGTTTGTGAACTCTTTTTTTTTCTGCTGTATATTAAAAGCATAGCATAGTATAATCTGAGATCATACCAATTTGAAGTCTATAGTCCACGCTTAATCCTCTGACTTCGGGATTTTCTAATTTTCTCTTCTCTGTTTTTTCTTTCCTCTGTTGCTCATCACACACTGAGGCTGTGCTGATTCTAGATTCCAGCCTTAAGATCATACATACAACCGTTTTTGGCTGACTTTTATTATTAAAACCAATGAAAATTTTTTAAAATGTCTGTCATGATTTGTACTCTCAAGCGTTAAGACATTTTTAGAGAAAATTGAATTGCATGTAAATAGACTTTTTTCTTTTTCTGAGATTACATATGAGGGCATCATATAAAAAGGTCTTTTTACTATAGCATATTTCTGTTGAATCGCTAATCGTTACACGATTTCAAAGATTTCTTATTATATATTTTTTTTAACAGTATTCAGTGTATACTGTGCAGTTTTTGCAGTATTCTAGTATTCCATTGTGAACGTAGTCACGCATACACACTCTAGGTTCAGGAGGTCCCTGTGGAGTCATGTGAGGATCAGACCATGTCATGGGACCACATGGGGATTAAACACATCATCTGAAATTACACTGAACACATCACACTCTGAAACGTACTGTACTACCATCATGGTGAACACTGGGTTCGCAGTCATTGAAATCAATGGGGTCGCTGTCCATTTTTTTACTGTCTATGAGTTTTACATGTTTATGGTTAATGCGTTTTTTTGTGTTCAAACCAATCGTACTCAAAGTAAATTTGAACGAACATTTGCAAGTAATGGCTAAATATTGTTTAACAACACATATCAATAGTATTTAATTGCACTGCCATAATCTCAGTCAAAACACAAGTGTTAAAAAGCATTACCAAAGTACAAAGAGCAATGTAACGGAATTGTCATCAGCATAACGATCACTTGATAGTTTTTGAGGTGCATCAACATATGCATAATGATCTGTCACGTAATATAGTCCTATGTATCTCACATTGTTTGTAAGTGATATTATTGACAGTTGCATGTGTTGCATGGTCTATGATTGAAAGAAACTAAAACTGCGTTCCGCTAATTGTTAAGAAATATGCAGTTGTCCACGTCTGTCGCCATGGTTACGTCATGGCTATGGCAGTATGAACGGAAACCGAGGATAGCGCGGATAAAAGGTCATTCACATGCAACATTTTTTCCGGGACGGCCACTTGGAAAAATTGGAATTTCTCTGAAATAAAAAAAATCTTTGGAGACTTTTAGGAGATTGTAAGTACACAACTGCAGGAAATATATCACACTGTGCAAGTGATTTTTGGATATTTTGTTACAAAATTCCTACATATTGTATCTTAAAGTATTACAGTACATCCCCAATGTGTCACTTTTTTTATTGGGGACTTGTAAATGTTCAGGTTAGTGAAAGTGTGTTGACTAGTATTGACACTGTAACTAAAGGGGATGTTTATGACTGCAGGTAGAACTGGAAGCGACTGGACACGCTAAATAAGTATACTTTCACTTTGAAAAGTTAGATTTTAATAATTTGCCTTTAGTCAGACTGAAATTGTAGTGAATTTTTTCCATTATCTTAAGCTAACTACACTTTTCCTCAGCATTGTGTGCATGCTCTGAGGTGATGCATATTTAAAGCTACACTGTGTAACTCTTTTAGTTTATTCTTAGCTAAAAACACTTAGTTCTTTCAAAAATATATGTGCTCATTAATGTATATGTACTTCGTTCAAGTAATAAAGTATTCTCAATGAGTGTATAATATGCCATTGAAAATACATACGGGTAAGGGGTTCTAATGTCGGTCGCCATGTTGCCCCTCCATCTTGAAAGTACATTAGCCAAAGAGGGACATACCCGTTAATTCAAGCTTTGCCTTTCGCGTTTACCGTTTGAGTTAACACTCATGGACGAGGTCAAACTGGAAGCCAAGTTAATCTTGGACTACATTGGCCACCGTAGGAGTTAAAACGAAATCGAAATTGAGAGGAACAGAAACTAATAATCACTGGATGGTCATACACCTTTTCACCACTAGATGGGGGTAAAAATCACACAGTGTAGCTTTAAGTAGTTATAATGGTGGTGGGGGTAGAGGTGAAATTGGTGTAAATGCACTATGGAAGTGAATGTATTGTGATTGGCTCTGACAATATAGGGGTCTGAATTTTAATCTTCTTACCAGTCATGATTTCCATCAATTCGCTGCAATGTCTCTATTACTCCATCCTGAGCAAACAAACTCATGAAGTTCAGCTGTATTTTTAACAAGAGACCTGTGCTGAGGCAGCAGCGTGAGAGAGAGAGAGAGTGTGTGTGTGTGTGTGTGTAGGTTGGCAAAGTGGGAGGGAGCAGCGCTTCCTTAGCTCTGGGACAGCTGGGCAGCGAGATAAGAGTCAGAGTTAGTGAGAGATCGTGAAAGAGAGAGTTTTGTCGAGACCTCCATAGTGAAACTATGAGATGAACATCCAAGAACCAGCTCTGAAATGAATGTAAGTTCGAGTTCATTTGAATCCTTAGGGCAGCATGTTTATCCTGTTGGCAAGAGAGCGCAATCCCTTCGGATTGCTGGGAGTGGGGAAAGTTTGAAACTTCATTCATTGTTGTAATGTTTTCATACTGGTCCTATTGTTGTGCTACTTTTTAGCCAATGCAAAAGACTGAAGACTCCTAGAGGACAATATCCTTGCTCAGAGTCAAGAGGTTTCTCTTTAATAGCTCATGGAGTTCTTTAGATATGATTTATGTATGTATAAAGTAAATGTATAGGATAAATTTAGGAAACAATTGTCTCAGGAGACCATTGTATTATATGTATAGCAATGCTTTAGATCATTTGGGACAGTTTGATGAGAAATACTTAGTTTATATTCAAATCTCTGGCTTGATCGCTGACTTTGGTATATGGTACATAAAGATCTCTTCTGAAACTTTAAAGATTCCTCCATCTTCTTTCCATGCAATCTTGATTGTTTTCTAGAAGAAACAGCAAAGTACTTTTCCTTGATTTTTCCTTTATTTCACTGCATCTTTGAAAACCTCTGCGTATCTCAATTAGCTTTAATTAGATTTCCAATTTTTGGCTAGTTAGTGTAGCTACCAAACAGTCCAACAAAATAAGACCACCTCCACAGAGAAAGAAAGACATCAAATGAATTGTGTCCTTGTCATGATCATTTGCAAAGCCTACATGGACAGTGGGATGTAACATGCCAGCATGGAACACTGTATTTAGTATTGATGATGCATTTGTGTGTATAGATGTGTGAGTCACGCTGGTTGTGTGGCCTTGCATGTGACCTCATTCGCATGTGTTTATTTAATCATATCTGTGATGTCGTAGAGGGAAGGAGAAAGTGCTCTGCTCTTGTTCTATGAAATATTCAGTTGCAGCTGGAAATGAGGGCGTTCCATCCTGCATGATGAGCTCCCGTACTTTTTCCCGGGAACACAATATTCCCTTTTTACCATTATTAGAGAATGCAGAAGGAAAGAGGAAAAAAAAGAGATGATAAATGGTTTGCAAGAGAATCTAATAAAATCAAGCCATAACGCCACGGGCAATGGTATGTGCCCAGTCGTAAGTGTTACCTCAGGGATTACGGCTAGCCCACAAAACCCTACTGTTTTACTTTACAGTCTAACCATATCGTAACCCATTTAGATCCCATCTGCTGCCACTGTTACTAACATTTGTGTGCTTTGGAAAGGAAAAAAGAGTGATCTGTTCCACTGAGACAGCATCATGCGATCTGCTTCGCTCATCTTTCAACACTATCTATGTAGTGCCCTTAGAGGAAGGGCTTTTTTTATGCACTTCCCATGATGCTTTGGGGCAGGCGCTTCTGGACCACTTCTTATATTATGCATTAGGAACAATGTAAGGTTTTTGCATGAGCGATTGAAGGGCACCAACTACATTAGCCAAACAAGACTGCATAAAAATGCACAGTTGCCTTGCAACCAAAGAGCATCTGTCATTTAGAGAGAGAGAAATACATTTTTGATTTAACATTTTGATATTATCTTTTTTTTCAACAATTTTGCATGCACCTTTTCAATTTACCTTTGAGTAAATGTGGTTGTCAATTCCAAAAAACTTACAGTGTGAACATATCCTTAGTATCTCATTCTTTTGACTACTATGTCATATTTTACCATTATGCCCTGAAATGAGGATTAACAATTTTATTTAATGGTAAATCACAAGTGATCTTTGTTCAGTAACATTTGTAAATTGTTGTGTGTGTTGATTTGCAGAACTCCAGCCCAGAATCGGTGGACTCCAGCGAGGAGATCACAGACACAGAAGATAATGAGGAGGAAGACCTCGGAGTCTGGATGACCAGAGGAGCATCATCCTTCATCTGCTGTCTCAACTCAAGCTGGGCATGGACCTCACACGGGTACACACACACACACACACTTGCTGTCCCACCCAAACTGATAAAGTTAATGATGCTGAAAGAATTCAGCCATTCTGTACATGTATACATTATTCTTCCTTTTCTCATACAAACAGGAACCACTCAAGACTGTTTATCTGTTCTCAATCTCAGGGAACAAAGGAGGGGTTTCCCAGCTTTTTATGATTTGGAAATTTTGACAAAAAACCACACTGTTTGCCATAAACACGGATATTTGGAATGTTTTGGAATGCACAGTGAATTTATTTACCAGTAAAATTTATACGATTATAATTTTATTACATCAAAATATTTTATTATATATATTTTTTTGTTTTCTATTCAGATGAAAGTGTTATCAAAATGATTCCCGTTCACACGCATCCGCGAAACGACTAAAACGTATGCATGCCAGATAAGTTATTGGCAATGTTACTTTGTAAATACAGACTACGCGCATGCTACGCATTAAAACGCGGATATCTATAGGCTAAATGTGTAATGTGCATGTGCCCTTGTATGCATGACATCACCGTCTACGTTGGCATGGAACTGATAACATCAACTGTTGGTTGATGTCGTTGTAAAGAAAGAATGTTGTGACAGTAGGTCAGTGTGGTTTAGTCCCGCCCCTCCTCCACTGTGATTGGACGGCTGGGTAAAAAGTTGACAGTGATGAGCACTATGTTTTATCCAAAGTTGAACATTTTACAACTCTCGGCGACCAGTAAAACGCGGACGTTCGCACGCTTCAACGCCGGAAAAACGCTCAGCGCCTTGTAACGCTCATGGCGTGAAAACGCAGCGCTCCGCTCATTGAAAACAATTGAAAACATACGCTAGGCGCATGGAAAAGCGCTTTGGTGGACACACGGCCTTAGTTGTCCTAGTTTCCTAATGTGGGTCTATATTTTACCTTAGTAGATTATTGTGTCCACCTGCCCATTGTTAACAAAGTCGTTTACTCCTGTGTGTATATTTATATACTCCCCTGTTTTACACCCCTGTCTCTTGTTGACACTATGTGTGGTTACTATGAGTATTTATGTTTATTATTAAAAGACTAATTCTTGGAATTTGATATGGTCCTACATGTGATTGAACCATGCTGTTACAGTGCCATGCTACGTACAAGGAATATTAACATAATCATACCTCAGGAGAAATTCAGTTTCATAATTATACTTTACGTAATCAGTTAACAGGATACTTTATCTGATTTGATGATCCTATTCGTCCTCGTGATTAGGAATCTAATGGATCGACTTCAAGCGTGTCGAGAGGTGTCATGATATTATTATTCGAATTACTGTTCATCAGCTTTAGGAATGTCTCAGTGTTGGTTTTGATATACTGTACAGTATGTTTCTCTCTTACTATCTACAGGGGTGTCTCTGTTTAGTCTCTCTAATATCAACATTTCCTTCTGGGCTTGTGTTTATAGTTCAGCAGTATTCGAGCAGTCATTTGGATAGCTGAGATGATGAAGTTCAGTGATGTGTGTGTGTATGTGTATTGTAAGCCTCAGGGGAAAGGGACAGAGCATTAATCCATAGAGTCAGAATCTGTATTACAAAGACAAGCATACAACTATTATATTATTTTTGAGCACCAGTAATAGGTTTGTTCTTACACTGACATCACATTCATTGCATAGTTTAATAATGTAAAATAATATTTTAGCAATATGACAAGAATAATATGCTCTTTTGTAATATTGGCGTACCAAAGCCAAGTGAGTGCTAACCAAAGCCAAGATGATAAAACAGCACGATTGCAAGTATGATAATATTTTTATACACATGTAAAAACAGGAAATTTGTATTGACTAAATTTTAGGGCTGTCAAATATTAATCATGATTAATCGATATCCAAAATAAAAGTTTTTGTTTACATGATATATGTGGGTGCACTGTGTATAATTATTTTGTATGTATATAAATACACACACATGCATGTATATTTAAGAAAAAAATATATTTATATATAAAATATTTATATTTATATATAATATAAATTATATATAAGTCTATACACAGTATATACATGAAAATATTTCTTAAATATATACGAGCATGTGTGTGTATTTATATATATATATAAAATATTTATACACAGTGCACCCACATATATCATGTAAACAAAAACTTTTATTTTGGATGCGATTAATCACAATTAATCATTTGACAGCCCTACTAAATTTAGGTGCAATATTATGAGTTGCTTTGTCTGTTTTGGCCCCACCAACAAAAACAGCCGTTCTGTGACATAGAGTGCCGAAGTGATGACGTCATTTTGTAGGACAACTCTGGAGCTGCAGCGGCGCATAGGTTACCTCGAATCGAAAAGCTATGCATTTTCCCCATAGACTTTTGGAAAATAGCAAAAAGTAAGATCTGTGTTTAACAAAGAGACTTTAGAGCGAGGGAACCGGTTGTGCTAAATGCTAACTCCTACAGAGTGACGTCGTAGCTTCGGCACTCTATAGTAGGGGTGGTTCATTCCTGAAAGAGTCTGCATTTTGAAACGGTTGAGTGAATAACTCAGTGACTTGCTCAATAAGACAAAATCACATACTCTCTTGAGTAGGTACTTCATTTGAATACGTAATTACTTCACGGCTCGCTAAAAAACTACGTTTCTTCAATATGGTTTAAGTGTTAGTGGTGGGAAGTTCGGATCATTTTACTGACTCGTGATCTTTGAGTCTCGTTCAGCAAAATGAACGAATCTTTTATCGAGTCATTTCGTTCATTTCGGTCATTTCATCATTATATAATTAAAATGTCATTTTAAATATCCCAAAACATCTAAGTACTGAACGAAAATATTGATTACATTTGTAAAAATAACAAATAACTATAGGGTCTCAAGTTCAAGCTATTGCAGTCTGACCCTGTTATAGTTCACCTCACCTCCTGATCCGAGACGTTCTTTCCTTTGCAACTTCATATTTATCAGGTTTGTTCTCCTCCTCTCATGTATCGAGACATTAGCTGTTGACTCGTCAGTGTCTATCTCTGATCTGTGCTGTCTGTGGGCCGTGCCATGTGCGATATAGCAGGACCGGAAAGAGTAAAGATTAGTTCATCTCTCGAGTTCGGGTTCGGCCGGGTCTCGAGTCTTTCGTTCTTCCTGTTAGTCCCTATACTGTCAGCACCGGAATGAGAAATGATTAGTTCATCTCTCGAGTTCGGGTTCGGCCGGGTCCGAGTCTTTCGTTCTTCCTATCAGTCCCATTAAGTCTATGCTATCAGTACCGTAAAGGGGAATGATTAGTTCATTTGAGTCTTCGGGTTTGAGTCCTTCGCGTTCTTTCTCACGTGAACACTCTCGCATCAAATGCAACATTCGTATTGACTGCGTCTGAATGTATATTGTGTTATACATATAGGCATTAAAATACAAAATATGTTCAATAAACATTATAAACAAAAGTTCTATTATTCCTTATTATTGTCCCTGTCCGTCTCTTTTCTATATAATGCATCTGTGGTGTGTTTTATTATATATTATACATTAATTAACTACTATTATATTATACATCATCTACGTGCTTGTTTGTAAAAAGTTTGTGAATTAGTTTGTGAATTAGGCTATTCAATACGGTGACAATTCACGTGACTAAAGAACGAAGGACTCAAACCCGAAGACTCAAATGAACTAATCATTTCTCTTTCCGGTGGTCTGACAGCATAGGCTCAATGGACTGACAGGAAGAACGAAAGACTCGGACCCGCCGAACCCGAACTCGAGAGATGAACTAATCATTTCTCTTTCCGGTACTGACAGCATAGGCTCTATGGGACTAACAGGAAGAACGAAGACTCTGGATTCCGCCCCGAACCCGAACTTTAGACTTGAGAGATGAACTAATCATTTCTATTTCCAGTACAGATTCAGAATCCATATAGTGCGCAATGCGCATGCGCGGGTAACACAAAATGAACGAATCACTCCCGAGACAACTCGGTAGTCCCGAGTCATATTAAGGATTCGTTCAAAATGAACGAATCGTTCATGAACGACACATCACTATTAAGTGTGTGTAGTATGAATGTAATCTGGACGACATTCGCCATGTTGTCATTATCATATGACCTATCCGCGTCAGTTACATCACTTCACTGCCTATTTTTATAAATCCTCGGGCCGTATGCAGTAGGTCATCTGGGTACTTTTTGCTTATGAGTACTGTGAATTCGGACTTATTTTTTTACTGTTTTTCACCAACTATATATTAGGAAAGTATGCGATTTCGGATGCAGCCAGACATTTGTTTCATTCCTGAACATTCACTCATAAAAACAGGCACTTATCAGAAATTATATAAATTACCAGTGCACAGTGACATTTTGTCTGGAACATAGAGTGAGCCAAGTAACATAAACATATTCATTTTGTGATTTTTTTTATTCATGGGCCACATTTAGCAATATCTGTGAAACCTTTTTTCACTTACAAACTGTCTTCAGATAATGTAGGCCTATATCTTATGTTCTTAGGTGGTGCTGCCCACGTTTATCCTAGAGAAGCGCTCCCTTTTGGAGATGTACGCCAACTTCATGGCCCACCCGGATGTGTTTTTGGCCATCACGTCTGGAGCGACGCCAGAGGAACGCATGATCCGGTTTGTGGAATACTACCTGACCGCCTTCCACGAGGGTCGCAAAGGAGCTGTGGCCAAGAAGCCTTACAACCCCATTCTGGGAGAGAGCTTCCACTGCACATGGGACGTACCGCGAGATAAGGTTCGGCCCCTCAGGACTACCAGCTCAAGCCCAGCACCTGCGACTGCTCATTCCGCCCAGACCATCTCCAATGATGGGTTAGGATCTTACCGGCTACGCTTTGTGGCTGAACAGGTGTCCCACCACCCCCCGGTCTCTGGATTTTACTGCGAGTGCAAAGAACGCCGGACATGCGTCAACACCCATGTTTGGACAAAAAGCAAGTTCATGGGCATGTCCATAGGAGTGTCAATGTTTGGAGAAGGTGAGTTTGAGTCTCTTTTAACTCTTTTCCCGCTATTGACAGAATTTTTCGGCTTTCCTTGTTTTCACTGTTATACGGTAGGGTACGCTATTACACATTTGAGAGTAACGTTACTGCATCTCCTGAGCAAAACACATGCGAAGAAGATACAGAATCAAGTGATATATGTATGCGATCATCTACACTAAATGGCATATAAATCAAAACGGCCTAATGTTACTAAATGAAATGTCGAACCAGGACGAGGTATAGGACTGTGAAGCTTTGCGGGTGTTGATGGACTTTAATCATTCGATCTTGTTGCCTATGGTCTTTTTTGACAAAATATGATTTTTTTTTTAGCTTTTTGCTAAAAATGTTGCCTCTGTTACACCCTTTTCTATTTAAATGTGCTTTTTTGGTATGACAAATATTTCACATAAGTATGCACAATATTGTAGTACCATATTGACAGATATCAAATATTTTTATTTATTTATTGGTATCAGTAGATATTGAATATTTAATTGTTTGTAGTCATTTGCCCTAATATTACATTTAGTTAGGTTTAGGATTTTTGTTGTCATCTAATGCTGACTAAAAACTAAATCTCAGAATGAATATAATTTTTTCATACTTCACATTATGTTGCGATCAGTGTTAATTTATAATTCAATTAATTATAAAATTAAATTAATATAAATTATTATTGTTTTTGTTAATATTTTGAATTCGATTTTATTTTAATATATTTTTTCTTTTTTTAATATTTATAATATTTCTTGATTATATTACTTCAACTTAAGCTTTGTTGCATTTAAAAAAAATGTAGTTTAAAAAAACTATTTAGACAAAATAGGATACTTTTAATATTGGTAATTTACTGTTGATCAACCATAACATGAAAATAATTATATAGTCTTATAGCTATCGACCAGTATTAATATCTTAATAAATACGCATAAAATCAAAACTGTGCAAAATATAATATATATTCATTTATTTTCAAAATTAAACAGTGTAATTGACAATGAAATATGAAAGAGACAATGTACTCTGCAAAGTGACCAATCACAGCCAATCAAAATTTGCTTAGTTTAATACACAGTTAAGTAGAGCAGGATTTTGGACCAATAAGATTTCACAGTGGGCAGGGCTACATAATGCAATGAGAAATCAGTGAATCCAGTTCATCCAGTTCTCAAGATCCATCCATAAGGGTCTTTGTTTTCCAACCCTTACCAAAACATTTCAAAGAAAAAAATGCTAATAGTTTCTTAGAAGCATTTATTTATTCATAAAGTTGTGTTTTGTTAATGGGGATCATTGTCTGCTGGGATCATTGAGTTTTGTTCATTACTGTTTGATTAAAGCCTGAGGGTTTGCTAATTCAAGCAGAACTGTGTCCAAAGAGCATACAGTTTCCAGATCAGCTGATCTGCCTCAGGGCCTGTGATATTTACTGGTGCTTGGATCACAACTCCATCTGTCTGCAGGAACAACAACAGAAATATGTGTTTGAAAACTCTCCCCTTGATGTGTCACTTAACACACTCACTCGATGCTTCGCTCGGTCCCAAAACTGTAGAGCTGCAAGCAAAGGGGGCATTTTCACTTCATTTAGTTAATATATCTTGTTTGGGCCAGGTTCTTCATTGAGAATGAAATCCCATTCTCGTTGTGACAAATGCCAAATAAATGTCATTTATTAATACACTTGTTTTTGAAAAAGTATACTCACTAGTTTATTTGATCAAATATATAGCAATGTTGTAAAATACTATTACAATTTAAACAACTATTTTGAATATAATTTTTTTATGCAGTTTATTCCGTGATGGCAAAGCTGTATTTTCCGCATCATTACTCCAGTCTTTAGTGTCATATGATCATTCAGAATCATTCTAATATGCTGATTTGATGCTCAAGAAACATTTCTTATTAATGTTGAAACCGGGTGTGCTGCTTAATATATTTGTAGATTTTTTCAGGGATTCTTTGATGAATAGTACATTCAAAAGAACAACATTTAATTGAACATATTTCTCTAACTGAGAGTTCACTGAAGTGGAGGATCATGCAGGATGAAGGTAGCGTTTGTGAGCTGGAACCAGTTTCTTCTGTAATTAGGACAACATTAATTACTTATAAGACGGCTTGCACTAATCCCCTCGAGTAATGTACACAGTGTTAATTGGAGCAGCAGGAGTTTTAGAGGAATTTAAAATAGAAAATTTTACACTAAAATAAAAATTGTCATTTACTCATCCTTTAATTTTTCATCATCTGTCGAACTCTAAAAGTGTATAAGTTTGTGTAAGTTTGGTATAAATTAAGTTCTGAAGTCAAGTGATGACAAGCGGTCATTCACTGATAATCTGTCCCTCTGTTAACCCTAGAACTGACACCAGATCAGTAAGTTCACAGAGCTGTCTGTCTGATTCCTCAGTGATTCATTGACTATTCTATTTTGAAATTTTCATTGAAAAGAACTGGCTCAGAAAACAATTAATTTACTGATCACTAAGATACTTATATAGATTTTGCTCATATTTTTAGTTTGTTTTATTATTTTTAATATGTCTGTATAGTTTTCTGCATTTTTATTTCAGTTTTAGTTTTAATTATTTTAGTACGTCAAGTTAAACTAATTGAAAATCTGAATGTTTCCTTGGCAACAATCTAAATGAAATAAGTTTAATTGTTTTATTTTTATTTCTGTTAACTTTTAAACAGTGTTTAGGTTTAGATTTAGTTAACTTGACCCTAAAAACTATTTAAAAGTTAACGGAAATAAAATAAAACAATTAAACTTATTTCATTATTTAAACTTATTGGTATGAATGTTATCTGGTAACACTTTACATTAAAGTCTCATTTGTACACATTACTTAATGCCGAGCTAACATTAACTAACAATGAACAACATATTTATTTAAATCCGTTATTATTATCTTAGTTATTGTTAGTTTGTTAGTAAAAATGTAATTGCTTATTTTTTGTCCATGCTTTGAATTAAATCCATCATCTGGCAGTCAAAAATGAATTAAATTTTAATTATTTTTTTAATCTCAATTAAAGTAATGTACTTTTAGTTTTTTTTTATTAAATATTTTGTATTTTATGGCACTAAATTATATTTATGCAGTAATGCATTTATTCATTCTTACTGTAATCTGGAATGATTTGGTGCACATACTTGTTTTGGTCTTTTTTTAAGGATGACAGATTATTGCTGAAGTGAAAACTGTTTTATAAAAGTGAAATTAAAAAAAGTTATAGAATTTCTGTTATTATTATGAAAAATTCCTTTTGACATTGATATATTAGGACCTTTTCGAATAATATCCATGTTTTTGTGTGTGTGTGTTCACACAGCAGGTGCCAAAACCTTTACCAAGTTTCGTATCATTCCTATAAAGCAAATTCGAACAAAAAAACAAAATGCTAAATTTTTCATTCAAAAATGACTTAAAAGCACCAGAGTAAAAATTTATTTGTACACGTTGAAATGAACTTAGATCAGGGGTCTTCAAAGTCAAAGACAGTGTGTTTCCCTTCTAACACAACATATACACAATGGCATCTGAAAATATTCACTTTCCTTATGCATGGATCCAATGTAAGTATACTTATATTGGATCCATGCATAAGGAAAGTGAATATTTTTCAGATGCCATTGTGTATATGTTGTGTTAGACATTGGGGAGATTATAATAATCTCCCCAATGTTTACTTTCACTTCATAACTGACTGTTTACATGAATACTCACCAAAACGGACATTTTGAAACCTTGTCAAATACTGTAGTCTTCCAGGTTCGCCTACCAATTGACATCATCATGAATTCATCTGTCCTCTACTGGGATCATCAGAGAAACTCTGTTCTCAGCATTATCACAAGGAACTGGGCCGAAACACGCTTGACCCTTCTGGAGCTGGGAGCTGAACTGCAACCCCCCGTTCAGCTCTCTTGTCTCTGGGAAACAGATGTGCTGTTGTCAGACCTGGCTGAAAGCCCACAGAGATTTTGCCACTAGACAGCTGTCCATTATGTAACCAGAATAAAAAATAGGCCAGGCCTGCTGAGAGAGCTGCTGTGAACATGCTCGCACTGATCAGATTTTACCTGAGTTGTACAGATGAACACAAGTAATCATTTTAATGAATAACTGTATAATCTGTAGTTTAAGGTTTGCATTATAATATAGTGTATTTCAATCTAAGTAAACTACATATGAAAGAATCTGTCATCCTGGTGACTGGTAAATCAGAACAGGTCAAAACGCATGACACTGGACTATACAGAATGATTATAGTGGATATGAATTCCTGAAGAAATGCTAATATCATTTGTAACAACTTCTAATACGCTCTGTGGTTTCAGGACTTGCTGTAAACACCTGCGGCGCCCTGGGATCAGCCTTAATCTGAATTCTGTTTGCTTTGTATGGAGCTGCACCATTCTAAGTGCTCTGAATGAGTCTGTGAACCGAGTGTGTCCTGTGTTTTCATGTTAGGAGTCCTACATCTCTTGGAGCATGACGAGGAGTACGTGTTCACGCTGCCCTCAGCTTACGCTCGCTCCATCCTCACAGTGCCCTGGGTGGAGCTGGGTGGGAAAGTTTCCATCAGCTGCGCCAAAAGCGGATACTCCGCCCACTGTCACATTTCACACCAAACCCTTCTATGGAGGGAAAGTTCACAGGTGAGAGTGAAGAAGCATATTTTTTTTTGAGATCAGGTAAAAACATGCATCATATGTTAATATGTATTTTGCTGATGGAAAGATTTGGATTATTTACTTTACTTACTATATAAAAACAGTTATTTTTTGTCATCTTTAATGGGCACCTATTATGGCATTTCAAATGTTCCTAATATTGTTCTGGGAGTCCCCAACAACAGTTTTACATGAATGCAATGACAAAAAAACACTTTTGTTGTCTTATAGTATGCATTTATTTTTACACTGATTTGCTCACCGACTCCCAAATGATTCGCACAACGACTCATTTTTCCAAACCACTCCTTTGCGTGACGCTAATCGGCGGTGATTGGTCAGATGACCCAGTCAGTTATTTTTTGTTAGCATAACGCATAAACATATTGATAAAGCACTGCAGTACTACAAGACGCTCTATTCTTTATGACAACTCCAATAACAGCGACAAACATTTCACATATTTAAAAAAAATTGGAGACCTAGAAGCTGCGCTGAGCGTAACTTACACACACGCCCGTGCGCACACATACTTATTGTGCCTTCCCTCCTCGCGCCACGACGCTGACAAAACCGTACAAAACCCATAAAAGCAACAATTATTAATAATACTTACAGGTTGTGATTCGGAGGAGGTAGCTGATCCATATACACTGGGTAAGTTACTGAGCCCTCCTTTGCATTGTGGAACACAGTGTCTTCTCAACATGATGCTATGATGAAGTATTTGAATGTGTCCTAGACTTCCTTCTGCGCACGCAGTAACTGGGCAGTATGTATCTACGTCACGATGTAACAGCTAATGACTCGTTTCAAAAACAATTCATTTCATAGACTCAGAGTCGACTCTCACTTTTGAAAGAAAATAACTTTATATACGGTGCACTTTCACATATAACATTTTGCAGGATGTTTTCATTCCCTTACAGCTGTATTCCACACTAACTGAACAGTCATTTTCAAAAACCCATGATAGGGGCTCTTTAAATGGGGCTATTTATTAATTAGTGTGTGAACATGTTGTAGCCAAACTCAAAAAACGAGACCTTCCCAGACTTCCTGAGTTCTCTATAAAAGCCTGAAGGCTGATTTTTATGTGAAGGACTTTGTCACGGTTTTTGCCGTGATAATAAAAAAGATGTGACATTTACACATCTTCCTTCAGTGGCTCATGAAATGAATACATGTACAATGTTCAGGATACTAAAAGAGCTATTCTGTAATGTCAATGTGTCAAAAAGAAAAGGGATTAATTCAAACTATAGTCACAGATAGCCAGATCTATATAGTCTATCTATACTTTTTCATGCCCTAGTCTTAAACATACTTTTATAATCAAGCTATCATTTTAATTACCTCATCTGTCCACATGATGCTGGTGAATTGCAGTCAGAGCTTGCACAAATATATCCACCAGCAAGACGTTTCTGGCTGCAGTTCACTTATTGGCCACTGGTGTCACTAAAAACAATAGTTTATTAATTCTACACATAGCCCCTTTAACTTACTTTCTCTTCTTCTTCAACAGAGTCACAGGTGAGGTAAAGCACAATCCCACCGGTACCATCGTATGCAAGGCTCAGGGGGAGTGGAACGGGACCCTGGAGTTCACTTACAGCAGTGGAGAGACCAAAGTGATTGACACATCCAAACTGCCAGTCATTAAGAAAACGATCCGCCCCTGGAGAAACAGGCTCCGTATGAAGTAGAGGTAAGATTTTATTTTAATGTGGGCAATTTGTGGGTTCTGTTCATTTTGCAGAAGTCTATTAACTTCAAATGGAAGTGTAGTGAAACCTTTCTTCTAGGGGATGAACATCTCTCATTTTAGAGCATTTTAGCTAAATCCTGCCCCTCTAGAGCTCTTATACGATACTCGTGACCCTCATGCACTGGCCCTGAGTGAGCTGGACGTTTCACTTAATAAACTCTAATGCTGCTTATTAGTTTATTGTAGAGCAGAGATCCAGACGGACAAGTCAGAGCCCCATCAGAGTAGTCTAATGCTCTCAGCCTGGCGTTACCACAACCTCATAATGCATTTAAAAGAAGATATAGCGGCAGAGAGGTGCTTCTGAAGTAGTGCTACGCTTGCAAAAAGGGTGGATCCATTGATCCTTGAAAGTTTTGGGATCAAATTTAATAAACGATTTGGCTAATTCATCATTGAGGTTGCTTTTCTTATCCTGATCAATATGGCTAGACGCATATCAACCTTTACTAAACAGCAAAGTTTTGCAGCTTATTCTATAAATATATAAATGTATATACACTGTGTGTATATATATATACTGTATATATATGTGTGTGTATATATATATATATATATATATATATATATATATATATTCAGATATATTTTAAGTATATTTCAAAATGAACAAAAATGTAGTTGCTAATATAGATTTTAAAATATGTACCAAAATATATTTAAATTTGGCTATTTTTTATAATTTAAATCTAAATATTGATACAATATATTTTCCAAAAAATATTTTAAACAAAAAAATTGCATTCGAATTTTGCCAACATTAATTTTTTTCAAGATTGAAAAGTGTATTTATTTTTCTTTTTAACTCTTTCCCCATCAATTTTTGTTGTTTATGACGCAACGCTTCCCCGCCGTGGACCTAGCCTGGCATGCCAGACACTTTGCGGCAAAATAATTTTTGCTGCCGCTAGGGTGCGTCTCAGATTTCTAGGCTACCGTTGACCAAAATTTCCAGCAATCCATGTTTTCAGTTATATGATAGGGGGCGCTGTTGTGCATGTTCTGAAAGAGGACAGAATCTCCACGTCAAAACAGGCGTGATAAAAGCATTCCGTATGTAAAATAACGTGATCATCAAATTAAACTGCATATAAATCAAAACGGCCTAATGTTATAGAATGAAATGTCGAACCAGGACGAGGTATAGGACTGTGAAGCTTTGGGGGTTTTGATGGACTCAATATACTCCATATATGTTTTAAACATCATTCTGAATCCGATCCGAACAAAAAGGCGATTTTCTCAGCTTTTTGTTCAAAATGTTGCTTTTTTTTTAATAATTTGTGGGGGTTACCCACATTCTAGTGTTGATAAAAAAAGACTACATGAAGCTTGAATAATATGTTTCAATTAGCTTTTTTCCCTAACCCATGCTGTTAACAACTTTTAGCATATAATTGAAATACATATTTACCAGGAAAAAAAAATGTCATATGGGGCAACCGCAAAAAAGTTTGCAGGTGCAATTGGCTTTATGCACAGCTGCACTACTTCCTGAACTTCAGCCAGCTCCTTGTTTCATGTCTGCCATTATTGGACAAACTGATTAATCCAGGTGTGTCTGACCTCAGTAGTCACAACAACAATAATCAGGCACACCTGAATTAATCAAGTTTGTCCAATAATGGCAGACATGAAACAAGGAGCTGGCTGAAGTTCAGGAAGCAGTGCAGCTGTGCATAAAGCCAATTTAGGAGCAAATTTATAGTATTTTGTAAATTAATATTGTATTGTATATTATTCCGCAACAGTATACAAGCATGAAAAAAGTATCCGCCTGTGGTATTATCCTGTCTTGTGGTAATGATTGACAGACGCCTGTGGCAGCATGTGACCGCGGCGCTGGAAGGCCGGGAACATCAATGTGGCCACTGAACACAAACACCAGCTGGAGGAGAAACAGAGAAGAGAAGGGAAGCAGAGAACAGCCAGCAGCACCACCTGGAAACCAAAGTACTTTATCAGAAGAGGTGAGGCTTCCTAATTCTGCATGGGTGAAGACTTGAAGCCTCAGTGCCTTCGTTTGTCCATATAAGTCACATTTGTCATTTTACTTAGCATGTTCAAAACTACATATTCAGTCAGTACTTTTACTAGTCAGCTAATTGGTCTTAAAGGGATAGTTCACCCAAAAATGAAAATGATCCCATAATTTATTTACTCGCCTCAAGCCATTCTAGGTGTGTATGACTTTCTTCTTTCAGCCAAACACAATCAGAGTTATATTACAAAATATCCTGGCTCTTCCAAGCTTTATAATGGCAGTGAATAGAGTTTTTGAAGCTCCAAAATGCGCATCCATCCATTATAAAAGTAATCCATATGGTCCAGTGGGTTAATAAAGGCCTTCTGAATCAAAGCTATGGGTTTTTGTACTTCATAACTTTATAAACTACAGTATAAACACTGGCTTCCGGAGTCTAGTTCCGGTAAAAGAGTGACCTCTGACCTGACAAATGACATATTGATGAATGCAGAAGCGCAGAGGATAGAGCAAAACAAAATATAAGCACATAACTCACATAAGCTTTCGCTACTCCTACATCCTACGTCATGTGTCGGGTCAGAGGTCACTCTTCCACCGGAACTAGGCTCGCATATGGCCGTTACCGCAAACCAGTGATAATATTTAAGTTATAAATATGGATACATTTCTTACAAAATGTATTGCCTCACTTCTGAAGGCCTTTATTAACCCCCTGGAGCTACATTGATTACTTTTATGAATGATGGATGCACTTTTTTGGGCTTCAAAATCCTAGCTACTATTTACTCCCATTATAAAGCATGGTTATTTTTTAATATAACTGATTGTGTTTGGCTGAATGAAGAAAGTCATACACACCTAGGATGACTTCAAGAGGGGGGTTAATTATAGGATCATTTTTGGGTGAACTAATCCTTAAGGAAGCCCTTTATAATTAGGCTGGTTTCAGTTCACCAGACCCTGAACGGATTAGTTTCTTAGTTGGTGGTTACATAAAACATGTTCGTATGTTCAAAAACAGCAGATGGCAAGATCTCCTCAGGTTTTATTAAACTGAAGGAAACTCTATAAAATAAGTTTGGGGTTGGTAAGATTTTTTTTTACTTAAAGCGATAGTTCACTTTGAAATACATTTTTGGTATGTTTTAGCTTACCTCAAGGGCATCCAAGATGTATGTGTCTTTGTTTCAGCAGTATTTTCAATTTTGATATTTTTAGGTCAAACTGTTCTTGTCTGTCAGTCATATAATGCAGGTCTATGGTCATCACCTCAAAGAGCATGCACAGAGAAGTCCAAAATAAACATGATTAATGACTCGTAAATGTAAGTACACATTGATGGCCTAAGACACAAACGAGCGGTGTGAGAAAACCAACATTATTCATGTATTTTTTACCTCTTGCAACCACAGCCATCAAGTATTTGTCCATTTTTATATTGCTGAATCAAGATTGTTTAAAAAAAATTGGGCAATTTTACATTTATTTATTTATTATAGCCAAATATTTTTAATTTCCCTTCATGTCCCACCTCTTTTGATTAGCTCCAGAGTCATGCAGGATATTGGTTCTCATATCAGATCTAGCGTGTCTAACATTTGATTCTGTTCTTGAATTGCCCGCAGGGGGAAGGATGGGTGTACCACAATCCTCTGTGGAAGACAAAGTGATGAAGAAAAGCCGGAGCCACATGATTCCAGTCCGTCACAGCCCCCACCCCCACCCCCCGCCCCACAGATGGGAGTGGCCATGTAAACGAGGGGCTGGCCGACCAACGGGACTCAAACAGCTGGAAAAAAGATTGATCCTTTTCTCCAGCTTGTCGTACGGAGAATGAAAGGTGCCAAAAATACTCTAGAGTGGTTATAATACCTCAAAAGCCCCTCCGGACGATTAAGATTTGGATGTGGAGGCCTGAATTGTGTGACCTTGTGCAATATGTTTATATTTGAATATTACTTCTGGTAATCAATAATACAGTAAAGTGAATTTTTACACAGAAAAGATGTAGCATCTGTATCAGAGAGTATAACACAAATAACCAATAGCTATTATTTTAGAACACCATAGAGCATTCTGGTTATTTGAGACCAGTGAGCACAGAGCGGTTATAGTATGTGAGGAGTATGTATTCATGTTCAAGAGACCTCACCCCCTCATGTTCTTATGTATTATTTGAATGACTGAATCAATCTTACCATTCGATGGCAGTATTGTGCTTCAGTCGAGTCTCTCACACCTAAAGAAAGAATAAAATGGATATTTGATGGAATGGATTTTAAAACCATGTGCAAATGTGTTCGTTTGTTTTTTCCTTCGTGATTTAGCAAGGTCAGTGATATACATGCTTTTCAGTCACTTATCTGAACTATTCATTAAATGCCGATTAAAAGTTAACAGTTGATTTCTAAACAGCTGCTCTTGAGAAATTTGACTTTTTGCAAAAAATGTGCAAATTAAATTAACATATCGTCCCCTTGGAATTATAAGGTTCTGACATTTTTTGTCAAAATTGAGTTATTCGCAACTTATTTATGTTATGTGATGTGTTTTTTTTTTGTTGTTCATTGTGGGACTTTTTATTGAAAAAACAAAAAGCTTCTATCTACAAAGTCGAACTCTAACTTCGCTCTATAAGGTTCAGTCTGCATGAGCCAATCACCACTTCGAATGCACA
This sequence comes from Hybognathus amarus, assembly GCA_030378365.1. Lineage (NCBI taxonomy): Eukaryota > Metazoa > Chordata > Actinopteri > Cypriniformes > Leuciscidae > Hybognathus > Hybognathus amarus. The sequence goes on from JAQIUQ010006230.1 coordinate 92,039, forward strand.
GAAGAGGACCAATCAGAATCAACTTAATATGTCGGGTCACCGGCTTTTTCCTTGAAGACAAGAAGAAACCCCATAAAGGCATAATGCTATACATTTACAGTAAATTAAATATTCACTAAATTGTGTAGTCTTATGAAGTAGCTTAACTTTATATTTTGTCATTTTCTTTATAGTGTATTAGTTAATATTATTAATTATTAATGAGATTATTATTAATATACTGGTAGTTATTATTATCTGAATTATACAAATATGCAGTGAGTAAATTGAATATTTTAGAAAACCATTCAACATGCAAGTGTGTGTGTGTGTTTGTTTGAAAGTATGTGTGTGTGTGTGTGTGTGTGTGGTGTGTGTGTGTGTGTGTGTGTGTGTGTGTGTGTGTGTGTGTGTGTGTGTGAGTGTGTACCTGTACGTATGTGTGAGAAAGTGTGTTGGTGTGTGTGAGAGAGAGCTGTGTGTGTGTGTGAGAGAGAGAGAGAGTGTGTGAGTAAAAAGGGAGTCTGACATTTTTTGTGAATGCAAAAATGGAGGCTCTAGACCCTTCCGCTTTTATGCCATTATAAATATCTCAATATCTCAGCTCTGGAAGGGCATAGAGTCTCCATTTTGGCACACAGGTCTAAGTCTCATGGCCCTCTATCAGAATCCAGAGTTTCAAGAAGATTGGAGAAACTCATTTTTTCGCCCCCCCCAAAAAAACATATGAGGTACCACTGTGGTTTTTTGGGGGGCGAAAAAAGTTTCTCCAATCTTCTTGAAACTTCTGATAGAGGGCCATGGGACTTAGACCTGAGTGCAAAAATGGAGGCTCTAGACCCTTCCAGAGCTGAGATATTGAGATCACACGTAGCATTTATGCCATTATAAATATCTCAATATCTCAGCTCTGGAAGGGTCTAGAGCCTTCATTTTTGCACTCAGGTCTAAGTCCCATTGCCCTCTATCAGAATCCAGAGTTTCAAGAAGATTGGAGAAACTTATTTTTTCACCCCCCCCCCAAAAAAAACATAAGGGGTACCACTGTTTTTTTTTGGGGGCGAAAAAAAAGTTTCTCCAATCTTCTTGAAACTCTGGATTCTGATAGAGGGCCATGGGACTTAGACCTGAGTGCAATAATGGAGGCTCTAGACCCTTCCAGAGCTGAGATATTGAGATCACACGTAGCATTTATGCCATTATAAATATCTCAATATCTCAGCTCTGGAAGGGTCTAGAGCCTCCATTTTTGCACTCAGGACTAAGTCCCATGGCCCTCTATCAGAATCCAGAGTTTCAAGAAGATTGGAGAAACTTATTTTTTCGCCCGAAAAAAAAACATAAGGGGTACCACTGTGGTTTTTTTGGGGGGCGAAAAAAAGTTTCTCCAATCTTCTTGAAACTCTGGATTCTGATAGAGGGCCATGGGACTTAGACCTGAGTGCAAAAATGGAGGCTCTAGACCCTTCCAGAGCTGAGATATTGAGATCACACATAGCATTTATGCCATTATATATATCTCAATATCTCAGCTCTGGAAGGGTCTAGAGCCTCGATTTTTGCACACAGGTCTAAGTCCCATGGCCCTCTATCAGAATCCAGATTTTAGAGATGATTGGAGAAACTTATTTTTTTGCCCAAAAAAAAAACCATAAGGGGTACCACTGTGGGTTTTTTTTTGGGGGGGGGCCGAAAAAAAAGTTTCTCCAATCTTCTTGAAACTCTGGATTCTGATAGAGGGCCATGGGACTTAGACCTGAGTGCAAAAATGGAGGCTCTAGACTCTTCCAGAGCTGAGATATTGAGATTACACAATAGCATTTATGCCATTATAAATATCTCAATATCTCAGCTCTGGAAGGGTCTAGAGCCTCCATTTTGCACTCAGGTCTAAGTCCCATTGCCCTCTATCAGAATCCAGAGTTTCAAGAAGATTGTAGAAACTTATTTTTTCACCCCCCCCCAAACAAAACATAAGGGGTACCACTGTGGTTTTTTTTGGGGGGGCGAAAAAAAAGTTTCTCCAATCTTCTTGAAACTCTGGATTCTGATAGAGGGCTATGGGACTTAGACCTGAGTGCAAAAATGGAGGCTCTAGACCCTTCCAGAGCTGAGATATTGAGATCACACGTAACAATCTTCTTGAAACTCTGGATTCTGATAGAGGGCCATGGGACTTAGACCTGAGTGCAAAAATGGAGGCTCTAGACCCTTCCAGAGCTGAGATATTGAGATCACACGTAGCAATCTTCTTGAAACTCTGGATTCTGATAGAGGGCTATGGGACTTAGACCTGAGTGCAAAAATGGAGGCTCTAGACCCTTCCAGAGCTGAGATATTGAGATCACACGTAGCATTTATGCCATTATAAATATCTCAATATCTCAGCTCTGGAAGGGTCTAGAGCCTCCATTTTTGCGCTCAGGTCTAAGTCCCATGGCCCTCACCAGAATCCAGAAGTTTCAAGAAGATTGGAGAAACTTATTTTTTTGCCCAAAAAAAAACCATAAGGGGTACCACTGTGGTTTTTTTGGGGGGGCGAAAAAAAAAGTTTCTCCAATCTTCTTGAAACTCTGGATTCTGATAGAGGGCCATGGGACTTAGACCTGAGTGCAAAAATGAGGCTCTAGACCCTTCCAGAGCTGAGATATTGAGATCACACGTAGCATTTATGCCATTATAAATATCTCAATATCTTAGCTCTGGAAGGGTCTAGAGCCTCCATTTTTGCACTCAGGTCTAAGTCCCATTGCCCTCTATCAGAATCCAGAGTTTCAAGAAGATTGGAGAAACTTATTTTTTCACCCCCCCCCCCCCCCAAAAAAAAAACATAAGGGGTACCACTGTGGTTTTTTTGGGGTGAAAAAAAAAGTTTCTCCAATCTTCTTGAAACTCTGGATTCTGATAGAGGGCCATGGGACTTAGACCTGAGTGCAAAATGGAGGCTCTAGACCCTTCCAGAGCTGAGATATTGAGATCACACGTAGCATTTATGCCATTATAAATATCTCAATATCTCAGCTCTGGAAGGGTCTAGAGCCTCCATTTTTGCACTCAGGTCTAAAGGCCATTGCACACCGAGTCCGAAATTCGCATCCGAAATTTTCGCACGTTAAAAAAAAAATTCGACCTCACGTTATGTCAATCATGCTTGCACACTGCCTCCGAAACTTTCGTCCGTCATAAAATTAATCGGATCGGGTTCGATTTTCTGCGTTTTTCGCATCCAGAGCCAGCATTTTGAGAGGTCTTTTGACAATTCAGGGCCGGGAGAGCTCGTTCTCAAATCATTGCACATATGTGCCGTGCTTTCAGTTTCGGTTTTCAGTTCGATAAGTGTTATGTTCTCTTCTCTATATTGGATTATGAAATTAATAATCCTCCCCTTTCAATCAGATTGAAATTTATAGGATCGAATAAGATGTGATTGAGCAGCCAATTCGATAACTAATGTATTATTTGGGCACAATATAGAACAGCCTAGTTGTTTTGTCTGCCCAGCGCTTCAACCGGGCCGCGCGCAGGTGTGTGTGTGTGTGTGTGTGTGTGTGTCTCCATACCTTAGACATACTGCCAGATCTCCGTTCGGAATCATTGGTTCACGGAAAATGGTGGTCTTGTTTTTAACATGTGGCTCCAGAATCGCTAGCAAAGCATCAAACTGCCCCACTGACATTCGGAAGTAAATTTTGAATCGCTAGGGATAAATTCGCAACTCCTTGATAAGGAGGTGAAACTCTTCTTCCTTCTCGGCGCAATTTCAGGATTGGATGGACGTAATATTTTCTCTTTCTCTTTTCAATAAGAGAGAGGGCAACAAAATCATCCTCACTGCTTGACGAATCCATTTGGTATTTTTGCGTTTTTCCCGCAAAGGTTTAATAAATCACGCATCGAACTCGGTGTGCAAGGTTTCTATGCGTGACGAATTTTAAGGCTGACGAAAATTTCAGTACTCAGTGTGCAATGGCCTTAAGTCCCATAGCCCTCTATCAGAATCGAGAGTTTCAAGAAGATTGGAGAAACTTATTTTTTTGCCCAAAAAAAGTTTCTCCAATCTTCTTGAAACTCTGGATTCTGATAGAGGGCTATGGGACTTAGACCTGAGTGCAAAAATGGAGGCTCTAGACCCTTCCAGAGCTGAGATATTGAGATCACACGTAGCATTTATGCCATTTTAAAATATCTCAATAAATCAGCTCTGGAAGGGTCTAGAGCCTCAATTTTTGCACACAGGTCTAAGTCCCATGGCCCTCTATCAGAATCCAGAGTTTCAAGAAGATTGGAGAAACTTTTTTTTCCGCACAAAAAAAAAACATAAGGGGTACCACTGTCGTTTTTTTTTGGTGCAAAAAAAAGTTTCTCCAATCTTCTGGATTCTGATAGAGGGCCATGGGACTTAGACCTGAGTGCAAAAATGGAGGCTCTAGACCCTTCCAGAGCTGAGATATTGAGATATTTATAATGACTCAATATCTCAGTATGTCATAAATATCTCAGTAAATATCTCAATATCTCAGCTCTGGAAGGGTCTAGAGCCTCCATTTTTGCACTCAGGTCTAAGTCCCATGGCCCTCAATCAGAATCCAGAGTTTCAAGAAGATTGGAGAAACTTTTTTTTGCACAAAAAAAAAACATAAAGGGGTACCACTGTCGTTTTTTTTTTTGTGCAAAAAAAAAGTTTCTCCGAAACTCTGGATTCTGATCAAGGGCCATGGGACTTAGACCTGAGTGCAAAAATGGAGGCTCTAGACCCTTCCAGAGCTGAGATATTGAGATATTTATAATGGCTCAATATCTCAGTATGTCATAAATATCTCATAAATATCTCAATATCTCAGCTCTGGAAGGGTCTAGAGCCTCCATTTTTGCACTCAGGTCTTAGTCCCATGGCCCTCAATCAGAATCCAGAGTTTCAAGAAGATTGGAGAAACTTTTTTTTCGCACAAAAAAAAAAACATACAGGGGTACCACTGTATGTTTTTTTTTTTTGTGCAAAAAAAAGTTTCTCGAATCTTCTGGATTCTGATAGAGGGCCATGGGACTTAGACCTGAGTGCAAAAATGGAGGCTCTAGACCCTTCCAGAGCTGAGATATTGAGATATTTATAATGGCTCAATATCTCAGTATGTCATAAATATCTCATAAATATCTCAATATCTCAGCTCTGGAAGGGTCTAGAGCCTCCATTTTTGCACTCAGGTCTAAGTCCCATGGCCCTCAATCAGAATCCAGAGTTTCAAGAAGATTGGAGAAACTTTTTTTTTCGCACAAAAAAAAAACATAAGGGGTACCACTGTCGTTTTTTTTTTTTTGTGCAAAAAAAAAGTTTCTCCAATCTTCTGGATTCTGATAGAGGGCCATGGGACTTAGACCTGAGTGCAAAAATGGAGGCTCTAGACCCTTCCAGAGCTGAGATATTGAGATATTTATAATGGCTCAATATCTCAGTATGTCATAAATATCTCATAAATATCTCAATATCTCAGCTCTGGAAGGGTCTAGAGCCTCCATTTTTGCACTCAGGTCTTAGTCCCATGGCCCTCAATCAGAATCCAGAGTTTCAAGAAGATTGGAGAAACTTTTTTTTCACACAAAAAAAACATAAGGTGGTACCACTTGTGTTTTTTTTTTGTGCGAAAAAAAAAGTTTCTCCAATCTTCTGGATTCTGATAGAGGGCCATGGGACTTAGACCTGAGTGCAAAAATGGAGGCTCTAGACCCTTCCAGAGCTGAGAATATTGAGATATTTATAATGGCTCAATATCTCAGTATGTCATAAATATCTCATAAATATCTCAATATCTCAGCTCTGGAAGGGTCTAGAGCCTCCATTTTGCACTCAGGTCTAGTCACATGGCCCTCAATCAGAATCCAGAGTTTCAAGAAGATTGGAGAAACTTTTTTTTGCACAAAAAAAAAAAACATAAGGGGTACCACTGTCGTTTTTTTTTTTTTTGTGCGAAAAAAAAAGTTTCTCCAATCTTCTGGATTCTGATAGAGGGCCATGGGACTTAGACCTGAGTGCAAAAATGGAGGCTCTGAGACCCTTCCAGAGCTGAGATATTGAGATATTTATAATGGCTCAATATCTCAGTATGTCATAAATATCTCATAAATATCTCAATATCTCAGCTCTGGAAGGGTCTAGAGCCTCCATTTTTGCACTCAGGTCTTAGTCCCATGGCCCTCAATCAGAATCCAGAGTTTCAAGAAGTATTGGAGAAACTTTTTTTTCGCACAAAAAAAAACATAAGGGGTACCACTGTCGTTTTTTTTTTGTGCAGAAAAAAAGTTTCTCCAATCTTCTGGATTCTGATAGAGGGCCATGGGACTTAGACCTGAGTGCAAAAATGGAGGCTCTAGACCCTTCCAGAGCTGAGATACTGAGATATTTGTAATGGCTCAATATCTCAGTATGTGGTAAATATCTCATAAATATCTCAATATCTCAGCTCTGGAAGGGTCTAGAGCCTCCATTTTGCACTCAGGTCTAAGTCCCATGGCCCTCAATCAGAATCCAGAGTTTCAAGAAGATTGGAGAAACTTTTTTTCGCACAAAAAAAAAACATAAGGGGTACCACTTGTCGTTTTTTTTGTGCAAAAAAAAAAGTTTCTCCAATCTTCTGAGATTCTGATCAGAGGGCCATGGGACTTAGACCTGAGTGCAAAAATGGAGGCTCTAGACCCTTCCAGAGCTGAGATATTGAGTATTTATAATGGCTCAATATCTCAGTATGTCATAAATATCTCATAAATATCTCAATATCTCAGCTCTGGAAGGGTCTAGAGCCTCCATTTTGCACTCAGGTCTTAGTCCCATGGCCCTCAATCAGAATCCAGAGTTTCAAGAAGATTGGAGAAACTTTTTTTTTTGCACAAAAAAAACATAAAGGGGATACCACTGTGATTTTTTTTTTTGTGCAAAAAAAAAAGTTTCTCCAATATTCTGGATTCTGATAGAGGGCCATGGGACTTAGACCTGAGTGCAAAAATGGAGGCTCTAGACCCTTCCAGAGCTGAGATACTGAGATATTTATAATGGCTCAATATCTCAGTATGTTATCAAATATCTTCATAAATATCTCAATATCTAGCTCTGGAAGGTCTAGAGCCTTCATTTTTGCACTCAGGTCTTAGTCCCATGGCCCTCAATCAGAATCCAGAGTTTCAAGAAGATTGGAGAAACTTATTTTTCATCACCCCCCCCAAAAAAAAAACATAAGGGGTACCACTGTGTGTTTTTTTTGGGGGTCGGGCAAGAAAAAGTTTCTCCAAATCTTCTTGAAACTCTGGATTCTGATAGAGGTTCATGGGACTTAGACCTGAGTGCAATAATGGAGGCTCTAGACCCTTCCAGAGCTGAGATATTGAGATATCATACACAGTAGCTATTTATGCCATTATGCTAAATATCTCAATATCTCAGCTCTGGAAGGGTCTAGAGCCTCCATTTTTGCACTCAGGACTAAGTCCCATGGCCTTCTATCAGAATCCAGAGTTTCAAGAAAATCAGAAATTTTGATCCCAAAAAAAAAACGACAGTGGTACCCCTTGTCGTTTTTTTTTCAGAGATGAGAAATTTTGATTTTCTTGAAACTCTGGATTCTGATAGAGGGCCATGTGACTTAGATCTGAGTGCAAAAATGGAGGCTCTAGACCCTTCCAGAGCTGAGATATTTGAGATATTTATAATGGCATACAGAGCTGAGATATTGAGATATTTACAATGGCATAAATGCTACGATGAAGATCTCAATATCTCAGCTCTGGAAGGTCTAGAGCCTCCATTTTTGCACTCAGATCTAAGTCACATGGCCCTCTATCAGAATCCAGAGTTTCAAGAAAATCAAAATTTTGACCCAAAAAAAAACGTAAGGGGTACCACTGTCGTTTTTTTTTTCGGTGTCAAAGTTTTGATTTTCTTGAAACTCTGGATTCTGATAGAGGGCCATGTGACTTAGATCTGAGTGCAAAAATGGAGGCTCTAGACCCTTCCAGAGCTGAGATATTTAGATATTTATAATGGCATACAGAGCTGAGATATTGAGATATTTACAATGGCATAAATGCTACGTGAAATCTCAATATCTCAGCTCTGGAAGGGTCTAGAGCCTCCATTTTTGCACTCAGATCTAAGTCCCATGGCCCTCTATCAGAATCCAGAGTTTCAAGAAAATCAGAAATTTTGACCCAAAAAAAAAACGACAGTGGTACCCGTTACGTTTTTTTTTTGAGGGTCAAAATTTTAGATTTTCTTGAAACTCTGGAATTCTGATAGAGGGCCATGTGACTTAGATCTGAGTGCAAAAATGGAGGCTCTAGACCCTTCCAGAGCTGAGATATTGAGATATTTATAATGGCATACAGAGCTGAGAATATTGAGATATTTACAATGGCATAAATGCTACATGAGATCTCAATATCTCAGCTCTGGAAGGGTCTAGAGCCTCCATTTTTGCACTCAGATCTAAGTCCCATGGCCCTCTATCAGAATCCAGAGTTTCAAGAAAATCAAAATTTTGACCCGAAAAAAAAACGTACAGTGGTACCCCTGCGTTTTTTCGAGGTACAAAATTTTGATTTTCTTGAAACTCTGGATTCTGATAGAGGGCCATGTGACTTAGATCTGAGTGCAAAAATGGAGGCTCTAGACCCTTCCAGAGCTGAGATATTTAGATATTCACGATAGCATTTATGCCAGCTGAAATATCTCAGATATCTCAGCTCTATATGCCATTATGACATATCTAAATATCTCAGCTCTGGAAGGGTCTAGAGCCTCCATTTTTGCACTCAGATCTAAGTCCCATGGCCCTCTATCAGAATCCAGAGTTTCAAGAAAATCAAAATTTTGACCCGAAAAAAAAACGACAGTGGTACCCCTTACGTTTTTTTTTTCGGGTCAAAATTTTGAGTTTCTTGAAACTCTGGATTCTGATAGAGGGCCATGGGACTTAGATCTGAGTGCAAAAATGGAGGCTCTAGACCCTTCCAGAGCTGAGATATTTAGATATTTATAATGGCATACAGAGCTGAGATATTGAGATATTTACAATGGCATAAATGCTACGTGAGATCTCAATATCTCAGCTCTGGAAGGGTCTAGAGCCTCCATTTTTGCACTCAGATCTAAGTCCCATGGCCCTCTATCAGAATCCAGAGTTTCAAGAAAATCAAAATTTTGACCCGAAAAAAGAAACGACAGTGGTACCCCTTCGTTTTTTTTTCGGGTCAAAATTTTGATTTTCTTGAAACTCTGGATTCTGATAGAGGGCCATGGGACTTAGATCTGAGTGCAAAAATGGAGGCTCTAGACCCTTCCAGAGCTGAGATATTTAGATATTTATAATGGCATACAGAGCTGAGATATTGAGATATTTACAATGGCATAAATGCTACGTGAAATCTCAATATCTCAGCTCTGGAAGGGTCTAGAGCCTCCATTTTTGCACTCAGATCTAAGTCCCATGGCCCTCTATCAGAATCCAGAGTTTCAAGAAAATCAAAATTTTGACCCGAAAAAAAAAAACGACAGTGGTACCCCTTACGTTTTTTTTCGGGTCAAAATTTTGATTTTCTTGAAACTCTGGATTCTGATAGAGGGCCATGGGACTTAGATCTGAGTGCAAAAATGGAGGCTCTAGACCCTTCCAGAGCTGAGATATTTAGATATTTATAATGGCATACAGAGCTGAGATATTGAGATATTTACAATGGCATAAATGCTACGTGAAATCTCAATATCTCAGCTCTGGAAGGGTCTAGAGCCTCCATTTTTGCACTCAGATCTAAGTCCCATGGCCCTCTATCAGAATCCAGAGTTTCAAGAAAATCAAAATTTTGACCCGAAAAAAAAACGACAGTGGTACCCCTTACGTTTTTTTCGGGTCAAAATTTTGATTTTCTTGAAACTCTGGATTCTGATAGAGGGCCATGGGACTTAGATCTGAGTGCAAAAATGGAGGCTCTAGACCCTTCCAGAGCTGAGATATTTAGATATTTATAATGGCATACAGAGCTGAGATATTGAGATATTTACAATGGCATAAATGCTACGTGAGATCTCAATATCTCAGCTCTGGAAGGGTCTAGAGCCTCCATTTTTGCACTCAGATCTAAGTCCCATGGCCCTCTATCAGAATCCAGAGTTTCAAGAAAATCAAAATTTTGACCCGAAAAAAAAACGACAGTGGTACCCCTTACGTTTTTTTTTCGGGTCAAAATTTTGATTTTCTTGAAACTCTGGATTCTGATAGAGGGCCATGGGACTTAGATCTGAGTGCAAAAATGGAGGCTCTAGACCCTTCCAGAGCTGAGATATTTAGATATTTATAATGGCATACAGAGCTGAGATATTGAGATATTTACAATGGCATAAATGCTACGTGAGATCTCAATATCTCAGCTCTGGAAGGTCTAGAGCCTCCATTTTTGCACTCAGATCTAAGTCCCATGGCCCTCTATCAGAATCCAGAGTTTCAAGAAAATCAAAATTTTGACCCGAAAAAAAAAACGACAGTGGTACCCCTTACGTTTTTTTTTGGGGTCAGAATTTTGATTTTCTTGAAACTCTGGATTCTGATAGAGGGCCATGGGACTTAGATCTGAGTGCAAAAATGGAGGCTCTAGACCCTTCCAGAGCTGAGATATTTAGATATTTATAATGGCATACAGAGCTGAGATATTGAGATATTTACAATGGCATAAATGCTACGTGAAATCTCAATATCTCAGCTCTGGAAGGTCTAGAGCCTCCATTTTTGCACTCAGATCTAAGTCCCATGGCCCTCTATCAGAATCCAGAGTTTCAAGAAAATCAAAATTTTGACCCGAAAAAAAACGACAGTGGTACCCCTTACGTTTTTTTTTCGGGTCAAAATTTTGATTTTCTTGAAACTCTGGATTCTGATAGAGGGCCATGGGACTTAGATCTGAGTGCAAAAATGGAGGCTCTAGACCCTTCCAGAGCTGAGATATTTAGATATTTATAATGGCATACAGAGCTGAGATATTGAGATATTTACAATGGCATAAATGCTACGTGAAATCTCAATATCTCAGCTCTGAAGGTCTAGAGCCTCCATTTTTTGCACTCAGATCTAAGTCCCATGGCCCTCTATCAGAATCCAGAGTTTCAAGAAAATCAAAATTTTGACCCGAAAAAAAAACGACAGTGGTACCCCTTACGTTTTTTTTTCGGGTCAGAAATTTTGATTTTCTTGAAACTCTGGATTCTGATAGAGGGCCATGGGACTTAGATCTGAGTGCAAAAATGGAGGCTCTAGACCCTTCCAGAGCTGAGATATTTAGATATTTATAATGGCATACAGAGCTGAGATATTGAGATATTTACAATGGCATAAATGCTACGTAAAATCTCAATATCTCAGCTCTGGAAGGTCTAGAGCCTCCATTTTTGCACTCAGATCTAAGTCCCATGGCCCTCTATCAGAATCCAGAGTTTCAAGAAAATCAAAATTTTGACCCGAAAAAAAAACGACAGTGGTACCCCTTACGTTTTTTTTTCGGGTCAAAATTTTGATTTTCTTGAAACTCTGGATTCTGATAGAGGGCCATGGGACTTAGATCTGAGTGCAAAAATGGAGGCTCTAGACCCTTCCAGAGCTGAGATATTTAGATATTTATAATGGCATACAGAGCTGAGATATTGAGATATTTACAATGGCATAAATGCTACGTGAAATCTCAATATCTCAGCTCTGAAGGGTCTAGAGCCTCCATTTTTGCACTCAGATCTAAGTCCCATGGCCCTCTATCAGAATCCAGAGTTTCAAGAAAATCAAAATTTTGACCCGAAAAAAAACGACAGTGGTACCCCTTACGTTTTTTTTTCGGGGTCAAAATTTTGATTTTCTTGAAACTCTGGATTCTGATAGAGGGCCATGTGACTTAGATCTGAGTGCAAAAATGGAGGCTCTAGACCCTTCCAGAGCTGAGATATTGAGATTTCACGTAGCATTTATGCCATTGTAGATATCTCAATATCTCAGCTCTGTATGCCATTATAAATATCTAAATATCTCAGCTCTGGAAGGGTCTAGAGCCTCCATTTTTGCACTCAGATTTAAGTCCCATGGCCCTCTATCAGAATCCAGAGTTTCAAGAAAATCAAAATTTTGACCCGAAAAAAAAAACGTACAGTGGTACCCCTTACGTTTTTTTTTTCGGGTCAAAATTTTGATTTTCTTGAAACTCTGGATTCTGATAGAGGGCCATGTGACTTAGATCTGAGTGCAAAAATGGAGGCTCTAGACCCTTCCAGAGCTGAGATATTTAGATATTTATAATGGCATACAGAGCTGAGATATTGAGATATTTACAATGGCATAAATGCTACGTGAGATCTCAATATCTCAGCTCTGGAAGGTGTCTGAGCCTCCATTTTTGCACTCAGATCTAAGTCCCATGGCCTTCTATCAGAATCCAGAGTTTCAAGAAAATCAAAATTTTGACCCAAAAAAAAACGACAGTGGTACCC
>JAQIUQ010006231.1:0-32933 GCA_030378365.1 Hybognathus amarus
TTCATTACGTATTGCTGGATGATGTTTGCTGTGTGGCGGCCGCGGTAGAAAAACTAGTTGAAACACCGTTCCGGGTTGTCGATGGCTTGCGGCTAGGGCTTCTGCAGCATCTGCAGCGCGCAGGTTTCCACGCCGGGCAGCAGTGCAGAGAGCTCCGGTCTGCAGCTTATTTGGAGCAAGGATCACAGCGCATATTTGAACTATATTCAGATATGCGATATGGTCGTAATTCCATATCGCATTTAAAAATATATCGATATATTTTTTATATCGATATATCGCCCAGCCCTACTGCATTTCACGTGTAAAATTACGCGTCAGAACGCCTCTCTGGGTGTGCGATTGTCTGAAGCCCAAATAGAACCATGCCAATCCATTGGCTGATGGCGCGGGCGCTGCCTCGACGCTCTTACTTCATCATATTATATTAGCGCACGCATCACTCTGCTCCTCAGATTTCTCTGCCAAAAAGGAAGTTTGTCGGCAGCGCGAGGAGCTTGGCAGCGAATCGCAGCGCTCGTTCCCTATTCAGAGGTTACACCAGTAACCAGAGACGTTCTCTTTCATAGGTTCACTCAAAGCTGCGTAGCTAAGGACGCAGTAGGAACAAAATACATGAACTCGCCAAGCTAAGCGCGGCGTAACTAGTACTATGACCAGATAACTTACATGATTGGTTCAAGCAGACAAAACATGTGAACCTGGAGCCATGACGATATTAGATTAACCTGGTAGTAATCTCTGTTAATCTCCAGTATTATTACCTTGTTTGATACAATATTGTTTTATTTGATATGTAAATGTGAATTTTTATTTTATATTGGTTTATTTATTATTACCATATGCTACTTCTTTTTTTTTTATATTGTTTAAAGATTTAAGTTAATATTGTGTCCAGTTTAGCCCTGTAAATAAAAGGGCTTTGCCTTAAAGATAACTAGCTCGTTAGAGAATCAATAAATATATATGTTAAACTTTACCAATAGCTTGTTAGTGAGTACTAAAATACATCTTATGTGTTTATCTTCATAATGATAAAGTTAGATTTTTTTTATTACATGTGATTCTGTCACTACATGCACTCCTTCCTCTCTGCTCATCTCTGGTAAATAATGCATCTTCAGCTCACTCAGCTGTCAGAGTTGCGCGTTCATGTGTTAGGGGGCGTGGCTTTGGAAGGAGCCCAGAAGGGAGGGGGTGAAGTGAATGGAAATAATGAGCTGTCTTTAAAACAGTCGTGAGAGGTCTACAGACACTCGATTTTTATACTTTCTTTTTCAGAGTTCTTACATTTTAATTATGCATTGATATATAAAGAAAGTTTAAACAAATTTGGAAAAAATGTTTTTTTTATAAGATTTCTACCTCCAATACCTTTAAGTGCATCCATATATTTTATTATTATTAGTTTTAGTTCAAGAATAAAATAAAATATATCGGATTAATCGGGTAAAGGAAGTGAAAAGTGATATTGGGACATCCCTATTAATTGTTATCTAAATTTTAGTTTTGTTAATATAACTTAAAACCCTCAATTGGTCCTTGGGGTCATATGACCCCAATTGACTTTTCCTTAATAATAATAAAAAAAGGGTTCCCTTCATCTCAGTGGAATAAAATTTTGTGACTTTTCCTACATTATCTATCTATACACACAAAAAAAACTGGGCTTGATTCGGTTGTTCTATAGGTATGTAAAAAAATTTTTTTTACAAATCTGGTCTTTCGGGGTCAATATGACCCCAATTTGAAATGAACGGCAAATGCGAAAAAAGAAAAGAAAATTCTTCTTGTGTCAAAAAGAGTCAATAAATCCAGCATAAATCTGAACATTTTCACACAGAAATGAAGGCCTAAGTATTAGACCATAAATGAGATGTAGAAAAGACATGCCCATTCACACACACATGTATGACTGCCACAGAGAAGCATTTTTATAGAATTTGGCACAAATGCAGAACAAAGATATAAAAGGTGAGACCTGATGCATGCACAGACACACAGACACACACACACATGCATTCTCTCTCCATCTCGCTCTCTCTCTCTCTCACATACACACACACACACACACACACACACACGTATGACTGCCACAGAGATAATTTGTATCAAATTTGGCCAATGAAATCAGCCACACATGCAGAACATGTGTGAGTGAGACCTAATGCATGCACATGCACACTCACATGCAGAGAGAGCAAGAGAGAGAGAGACAGATCAAATACAACTGACCTTTTCAACTTTAGAAAGTTTACGTTGAGATGTAAGAGCTGGAACTGTGTTTTGAAAACGCAAAAGCTATAAAAGAGGGTCTTTGGTGTCCTGCACACAGTTCATTCTGTGCTGGCAGTATCATTTTTGCATTTTGCTGTTGGTTTTATTTACATGATATTTATTTCATTTCTTTTGCATTCTAAAGTTGTTTACACTTTGTTCATTAAAATCAATAATATGTAACTACAATCTGACTCTCAAGTCTTGTCCTTTAGGTGCGTCTTATGTGGCATTTTTCTGTCAAATTTCTGTGGCATTTTGTAAAAAAAGGCATTTCAAAATGCTTCAAAAACTTTAAAAATCTACTATTTGAAAGAATATTTATTTTAAATGTATTTTCTAATGTTTGGATATATATATATAAATTCACAAAATGTATCACAAAGGTTGTGATACGAGCAGTTGGCCACATCCATTAAAATGAATGGCTCTCTATTGCCTCTGCTGGTCAAACCTATTTATTTCTTAAACTGTAATAATTTTAGGTTTATCTATAACCAACAGATGACATATTTCTACACTTAACACCTAAATCAATATCCAGAAACAAATTAAATTAAAATCATAATTTAAGTTATTTTTTCATAAAAAAATAATATTTCATATGCAAGCTAATGGTGTAGTTGAGGAATTGTGTGGTAAATGGGTATAAAAAAACTTCATATCTCCCAAAACACAGCATTAATGAATAGATGAGAAGTAAACAAAAATGTTATATATTATTCGTATGATTAAAAATGTATATTTTTTGCACAATTACTCTATCAATTGTTGGGGTCATATTAACCCCAAAGACCAGAAGTGTAAAAATGAAACAAAGACCATTTGAGGGTTAATTAAATTTGAAACCAGTCACATTCCTAGTAAATAAACATACAACAGATTGATTACTCGTCCACTTGCAAAACACCAGGAGCAACTTCAGCTCGTCCTTGTTAACAACTCTATGAGTATTTTGAAGGTGTTGGCTCATGTTGTTGTACACAATAGAACAAAGAGGGCAACTTGATTGACATTCTGCAAAAACAAAAACAAATTGATTAAAAATGTTATTTTTAAAAGGACAACTACAACATTATATTTCTACACTCTTTTCTGGGCATTTTGAAATTAAATATGCTTAAGTATTAAGTAAAAATGAGTACTGAAACCCTATATTAAACAAGCCCCGGGCTAATTTATGAAAGACAGCTGTATTCGATAAGCTTGGACATTACCAGTATCTGTATACTGCTAGCCGCACTGTAGAAATTAAGACAAAACACATACTGTTTAACTATGGAGGGCCAAATTACTCAAACACACTTGTTTAATATATCTCACAATATCCTCTTTTCATACACTATTATTGTGTTTAAATATCTATAAATGAAATAATTTTTCATAATTAAATGTTCTTTTTCAAAAAGTTGTTTTTTCATAATTATATGCTGCATTTACGAATGACGCCTATTTGATGAATCATGTATTTTCAAAGCACTATTTTCCCAAAGATTCTTTTCATAATAATAGAGGATATTTCACAAATCCAATCAACAGACAGTGGGTGGTGCTTGGCACCCTTTCGGATGAATTACTTAGGTCTGGCAAGGTGAACTGAAATATTGCAAACAAATATGGCTGTAGGACTTGATCTGAGTTAAAAACACATTGCTTTCATTTGCAGATAAAATAGAATATAATGTTGTTGTATTTTTGGGGGGCGGGGTTCTCTGTGTTAAAGGGTAACTAAACCCATGGTCAGAGCCTGACTCCACCCACTGGCAATATTTGAAAAATGCTGGAAATGTGGAGGGGGCGTGATCCTGAGAAACGTCTCTGTAGGCAAGGGTGTGGTTAGCTGGTGCCTGCTTACATCACAGGGCACCACAAATTGAAAATTTAACTGCAGTAGCCACCGTTCAACATGAAGAGGGCAGCACTCAGATGTTTTGAAACCATATATTGTAGAATTAAAACACTTTATACCCAAATGTCCAAAAAATTACTTGAATCAATGAACAGCAATTCAAGCCCCAGTCTTACAGATCATTAAAGCAACACCATGGAACTCTTCCTCTTCGGTCGTCCTACTGTTTGGAAGCGGAATTGTCCATTACCTCTGTCGTAAACCTACCGCAGTATACTGTCGCACATGCTCGCTGTAAACTGACACGCACGTGCACGCTCGCTGCTCAATTTCAGCACCGGCTTTGGAATCAACAATGTCAACAGACAAGGTAGGATTATTGCTCACAGATGATTAACGCTTATTCTACGTATTTACACAGGACCAATATTGATTCTTGTCCGGCCTCTTGCTTTATCACTCAGCCTTTTCCTCTTCCGAGTCTCCTCAGACAAAATCTTTGTCTTCTTCAGTTGTTTTTACCGCTTCGGCCATAACGAAAGCAAACGAAAACAAACGCTGCCGTTCACTCATGTCCGAATTGGAGGAACTGGTGGGGTAAGTGACGTATGCCATAAAGCAGTCAAAATTTTGTAGTTTATTTTTGTGCACGGGTGCCGAACCCGAAACCCGGGGTTACATAGTGCCAGTAAGCGATACAGACCACTGTCAGGCTTTGGCAGACGTGTCATTTAACTTATTTTAAGTCGATGTACCATCACAAGGGTCTTGGAAATAGATTATGAAGGTTGATAAACTACATAGTGTTACTTTAACTAAAGAAAGTTGGTTTAGGGTTTACCCTTTTATGAAATGTATTTTGAAAATATGTTGCATACCTGTAACTAAAACAGCTATGCAACATATGGTACAAAACACCATATTTATATTTTTTTCAGTTTGCACATTTTCAAGTTGTGAAAAAATAATCAAAAAATGTATTTCTGGTTAAACCGTATACCTAAAAAGGTAGAATTTTGCAATGTTATTGCACTACATGCATGTTCAACATGTTGACCTCCAGTGTGAGGTAGTTATTTATTTTTATTAGTTTTGCACATTTTAGAGTTGTGAAAAAATATGTAAAAATGTATTTATGATTAAACCATAGCCTATACCTGACAAAGTTGACTTTTGATGTTACAAAACAGTTGTTGTAAATGTAATGGTCAGTTGTGTGGTTTTGAAATATGTGGCAAAGCAAATAAAATGCAAAAACTATTACTTCTGAAAGAGTTTTTTTTTTATTTATCTTCCCAGAAAAGAAATAATTTAGAAAATGTTGTGGAAAAGAAAATAAACAGAAAAAAAAATGTTATTTAGCAAGAAAACTGACCAAATTATTATTTTTTTTTTCAAATGCATCATAAAAGCCCAATGTGACATATATGTAACATTAAAAAATGCATCATAAACGCCCAATGTGACATATATGTAATATTACAGATCTTTGACAAGGAGTGGTTGTATTGAAAAACAAACGGCAGAAACATGTTTTAAGTGGTTCTATTTAGTCTGTTTTATATGCCCCATAATTTTCCTATAAGGGGAAATTGGTCTGGGTTCTTATGGGTTAAATGTATTGCAACATCACGAAATTAACGGTGAAACAACTTCCAGACACCAACGGTGAAACAACGTCAGCGAATTCAACGTTGATTCGTTTTGCAAAATCGAAACATAATCCAACATTAGTTCAACATTGGTCACTGACGTGATTCCCCGTTGAAATGCCGACTGGCCTCCCTAAATTGAGCTCTGTTATTTTAGCTAAGTTTCAAGTTGCTTGGCCTTACGGTTTGGTCTGCACGATCAGTTTTATGTTGGACAAAATAATAATAATAGGCTAATAATAATAATAATAATAAATCACCACTTACCTCTACCACGGCTGTACTTAGAAGACTAAGATAAAAGAAAAGTACTCGTAACCAAAATTTCGACTTCTCGCATAGGGCGCCTATTTCACAAAATGGCGACCAGTGTTTCGGAAAATTCGGTTGCAGTGTTTCAGCTGCGGTGGAGCCAGCGCGTTTTGAAAATACACGGTCAAGCCAGCGCTAAAAAAATAAGAGCGTGCGCCTATTACTATGAATACGGTAATTTCAGTCACAGCAGAGAAAGAACGCGCTTCAGAGCGCTTGAGTTGCCCAGATCGATATCCGTCCGTCCGTCCGTCCGCCCGTCTTTCTTTCTTTCTTTCTTTCTTTCTTTCTTTCTTTCTTTCTTTCTTTCTTTCTTTCTTTCTTTCTTTCTTTCTTTCTTTCTTTCTTTCTTTCTTTCTTTCTTTCTTTCTTTCTTTCTTTCTTTCTTTCTTTCTTTCTTTCTTTCTTTCTTTCTTTCTTTCTTTCTTTCTTTCTTTCTTTCTTTCTTTCTTTCTTTCTTTCTTTCTTTCTTTCTTTCTTTCTTTCTTTCTTTCTTTCTTTCTTTCTTTCTTTCTTTCTTTCTTTCTTTCTTTCTTTCTTTCTTTTTTTTGCTTTCTTTCTTTCTTTCTGTCTTTCTTTATTTGCTGTATCTATCTATCTATCTATCTATCTATCTATCTACTATCTATCTATCTATCTATCTATCTATCTATCTATCTATCTATCTATCTATCTATTTTCTTTATTTCTATATATCGATATTATTCTTTCTTTCTTTCTTCTTTTCTTTCTTTTTCTTTCTTTCTTTCTTTCTTCTTTTCTTTTTCTTTTTCTTTCTTTCTCTTTCTTTCTTTCTTTCTTTCTTTCTTTCTTTCTTTCTCTTTCTTTCTTTCTTTCTTTCTTTCTTTCTTTCTTTCTTTCTTTCTTTCTTTCTTTCTTTCTTTCTTTCTTTCTTTCTTTCTTTCTTTCTTTCTTTCTTTCTTTCTTTCTTTCTTTCTTTCTCTTTCTTTCTTTCTTTCTTTCTTTCTTTCTTTCTTTTTCTTTCTTTCTTTCTTTCTTTCTTTCTTTCTTTCTTTCTTTCTTTCTTTCTTTCTTTCTTTCTTTCTTTCTTTCTTCTATATTGTTAGTTGGCTATATGTGTGAGTTACAATGTACCAGATGCCATGTTTAAAGAAATTTTGTACTTTATTAGGTTCTTTACTAGGTTTTTTACACTCTCATGTTTGACTAATGTTTTTTCTCTCTCTCTTTAGGTCACATCTCAAGACATTGTCTTATGTACAAACACATTTATGTACAGACAAAATAAAGTTTTTACTCTTTCTACAATTGTATACTGTTCTCTTGAATTCAGTGTTCCATACACACCATATACAGGACCAGATAGCCTACAGGACATTGTCGACTTTTTAAGCTTAAAGACCTCATTTCTAATACGTAGAAAATAACAATACTAATTTCTTATGGGGACGTCCGTACAGTATACACAAATCGTTTTTTATATCAAAACAGTTTACTGTTGCATTTTGGAGAAATGTCTCATTCTTCAACTTTAGAGGCCCATTAATTCCTCATTTCTAATAAGTAGAAAAAACTAATGGTCAATTATTATACGGAACGTCCCATAAAGTATACACAACTCATATCAAACCATTTTACTGTAGCATTTTGGAGAAATGTGACATTATTCAACTGCAGAGGCCCATAAATACCTCATTTCTAATAAGTAGAAAAAAATAATGGTAAGTTCTTGTATGGGACGTCCCATAGAGTATACACACTTCATATCAAAACATTTTACTGTAGCATTTTGGAGAAATGTCACATTATTCGAATTCAGAGGCACATAAATTCCTCATTTCTAATAAGTAGAAAAAAATAATGGTAAGTTCTTACACGGGACATCCCATAGAGTATACACACCTCATATCAAAACATTTTACTGTAGCATTTTGGAGAAATGTGACATTATTCAACTTCAGAGGCCCATAAATACCTCATTTCTAATAAGTAGAAAAAAATAATGGTCAGTTCTTGTATGGGACGTCCCATACAGTATACACACTTCATATCAAAACATTTTACTGTAGCATTTTGGAGAAATGTCACATTATTCGACTTCAGAGGCACATAAATTCCTCATTTCTAATAAGTAGAAAAAAATAATGGTAAGTTCTTACACGGGACGTCCCATAGAGTATACACACCTCATATCAAAACATTTTACTGTAGCATTTTGGAGAAATGTGACATTATTCAACTTCAGAGGCCCATAAATACCTCATTTCTAATAAGTAGAAAAAAATAATGGTCAGTTCTTGTATGGGACGTCCCATACAGTATACACACTTCATATCAAAACATTTTACTGTAGCATTTTGGAGAAATGTGACATTATTCAACTGCAGAGGCCCATAAATACCTCATTTGTAATAAGTAGAAAAAAATAATGGTCAGTTCTTGTATGGGACGTCCCATACAGTATACACACTTCATATCAAAACATTTTACTGTAGCATTTTGGAGAAATGTGACATTATTCAACTGCAGAGGCCCATAAATACCTCATTTCTAATAAGTAGAAAAAAATAATGGTAAGTTCTTGTATGGGACGTCCCATAGAGTATACACACTTCATATCAAAACATTTTACTGTAGCATTTTGGAGAAATGTCACATTATTCAAATTCAGAGGCCCATAAATACCTCATTTCTAATAAGTAGAAAAAAATAATGGTCAGTTCTTGTATGGGACGTCCCATACAGTATACACACCTCATATCAAAACATTTTACTGTAGCATTTTGGAGAAATGTGACATTATTCAACTTCAGAGGCCCATAAATACCTCATTTCTAATAAGTAGAAAAAAATAATGGTCAGTTCTTGTATGGGACGTCCCATACAGTATACACACTTCATATCAAAACATTTTACTGTAGCATTTTGGAGAAATGTCACATTATTCAACTTCAGAGGCACATAAATTCCTCATTTCTAATAAGTAGAAAAAAATAATGGTCAGTTCTTACACGGGACGTCCCATAGAGTATACACACCTCATATCAAAACATTTTACTGTAGCATTTTGGAGAAATGTGACATTATTCAACTTCAGAGGCCCATAAATACCTCATTTCTAATAAGTAGAAAAAAATAATGGTCAGTTCTTGTATGGGACGTCCCATACAGTGTACACACTTCATATCAAAACATTTTACTGTAGCATTTTGGAGAAATGTCACATTATTCGACTTCAGAGGCCCGTAAAGACCTCATTTCTAATAAGTAGAATAAACTAATGGTCAGTTCTTATACGGGACGTCCCATACAGTGTACACACTTCATATCAAAACATTTTACTGTAGCATTTTGGAGAAATGTCACATTATTCAACTTCAGAGGCACATAAATTCCTCATTTCTAATAAGTAGAAAAAAATAATGGTAAGTTCTTACACGGGACGTCCCATAGAGTATACACACCTCATATCAAAACATTTTACTGTAGCATTTTGGAGAAATGTGACATTATTCAACTTCAGAGGCCCATAAATACCTCATTTCTAATAAGTAGAAAAAAATAATGGTCAGTTCTTGTATGGGACGTCCCATACAGTATACACACTTCATATCAAAACATTTTACTGTAGCATTTTGGAGAAATGTGACATTATTCAACTGCAGAGGCCCATAAATACCTCATTTCTAATAAGTAGAAAAAAATAATGGTCAGTTCTTGTATGGGACGTCCCATACAGTATACACACTTCATATCAAAACATTTTACTGTAGCATTTTGGAGAAATGTCACATTATTCAACTTCAGAGGCACATAAATTCCTCATTTCTAATAAGTAGAAAAAAATAATGGTAAGTTCTTACACGGGACGTCCCATAGAGTATACACACCTCATATCAAAACATTTTACTGTAGCATTTTGGAGAAATGTGACATTATTCAACTTCAGAGGCCCATAAATACCTCATTTCTAATAAGTAGAAAAAAATAATGGTCAGTTCTTGTATGGGACGTCCCATACAGTATACACACTTCATATCAAAACATTTTACTGTAGCATTTTGGAGAAATGTCACATTATTCAACTTCAGAGGCACATAAATTCCTCATTTCTAATAAGTAGAAAAAAATAATGGTCAGTTCTTACACGGGACGTCCCATAGAGTATACACACCTCATATCAAAACATTTTACTGTAGCATTTTGGAGAAATGTGACATTATTCAACTTCAGAGGCCCATAAATACCTCATTTCTAATAAGTAGAAAAAAATAATGGTCAGTTCTTGTATGGGACGTCCCATACAGTATACACACTTCATATCAAAACATTTTACTGTAGCATTTTGGAGAAATGTCACATTATTCGAACTTCAGAGGCACATAAATTCCTCATTTCTAATAAGTAGAAAAAAATAATGGTAAGTTCTTACACGGGACGTCCCATAGAGTATACACACCTCATATCAAAACATTTTACTGTAGCATTTTGGAGAAATGTGACATTATTCAAGTTCAGAGGCCCATAAATACCTCATTTCTAATAAGTAGAAAAAAATAATGGTCAGTTCTTGTATGGGACGTCCCATACAGTATACACACTTCATATCAAAACATTTTACTGTAGCATTTTGGAGAAATGTCACATTATTCGAATTCAGAGGCCCATAAATACCTCATTTCTAATAAGTAGAAAAAAATAATGGTAAGTTCTTACACGGGACGTCCCATACAGTATACACACCTCATATCAAAACATTTTACTGTAGCATTTTGGAGAAATGTGACATTATTCAACTTCAGAGGCCCATAAATACCTCATTTCTAATAAGTAGAAAAAAATAATGGTCAGTTCTTGTATGGGACGTCCCATACAGTATACACACTTCATATCAAAACATTTTACTGTAGCATTTTGGAGAAATGTGACATTATTCAACTGCAGAGGCCCATAAATACCTCATTTCTAATAAGTAGAAAAAAATAATGGTCAGTTCTTGTATGGGACGTCCCATACAGTATACACACTTCATATCAAAACATTTTACTGTAGCATTTTGGAGAAATGTGACATTATTCAACTGCAGAGGCCCATAAATACCTCATTTCTAATAAGTAGAAAAAAATAATGGTCAGTTCTTGTATGGGACGTCCCATACAGTATACACACCTCATATCAAAACATTTTACTGTAGCATTTTGGAGAAATGTGACATTATTCAACTTCAGAGGCCCATAAATACCTCATTTCTAATAAGTAGAAAAAAATAATGGTCAGTTCTTGTATGGGACGTCCCATACAGTATACACACTTCATATCAAAACATTTTACTGTAGCATTTTGGAGAAATGTGACATTATTCAACTGCAGAGGCCCATAAATACCTCATTTCTAATAAGTAGAAAAAAATAATGGTCAGTTCTTGTATGGGACGTCCCATACAGTATACACACTTCATATCAAAACATTTTACTGTAGCATTTTGGAGAAATGTGACATTATTCAACTTCAGAGGCCCATAAATACCTCATTTCTAATAAGTAGAAAAAAATAATGGTAAGTTCTTACACGGGACGTCCCATAGAGTATACACACCTCATATCAAAACATTTTACTGTAGCATTTTGGAGAAATGTGACATTATTCAACTGCAGAGGCCCATAAATACCTCATTTCTAATAAGTAGAAAAAAATAATGGTCAGTTCTTGTATGGGACGTCCCATACAGTATACACACTTCATATCAAAACATTTTACTGTAGCATTTTGGAGAAATGTCACATTATTCAAATTCAGAGGCCCATAAATACCTCATTTCTAATAAGTAGAAAAAAATAATGGTCAGTTCTTGTATGGGACGTCCCATACAGTATACACACTTCATATCAAAACATTTTACTGTAGCATTTTGGAGAAATGTCACATTATTCAACTGCAGAGGCCCATAAATACCTCATTTCTAATAAGTAGAAAAAAATAATGGTAAGTTCTTGTATGGGACGTCCCATAGAGTATACACACTTCATATCAAAACATTTTACTGTAGCATTTTGGAGAAATGTCACATTATTCGAATTCAGAGGCACATAAATTCCTCATTTCTAATAAGTAGAAAAAAATAATGGTAAGTTCTTACACGGGACGTCCCATAGAGTATACACACCTCATATCAAAACATTTTACTGTAGCATTTTGGAGAAATGTGACATTATTCAACTTCAGAGGCCCATAAATACCTCATTTCTAATAAGTAGAAAAAAATAATGGTCAGTTCTTGTATGGGACGTCCCATACAGTATACACACTTCATATCAAAACATTTTACTGTAGCATTTTGGAGAAATGTGACATTATTCAACTGCAGAGGCCCATAAATACCTCATTTCTAATAAGTAGAAAAAAATAATGGTCAGTTCTTGTATGGGACGTCCCATACAGTATACACACTTCATATCAAAACATTTTACTGTAGCATTTTGGAGAAATGTCACATTATTCGACTTCAGAGGCACATAAATTCCTCATTTCTAATAAGTAGAAAAAAATAATGGTCAGTTCTTACACGGGACGTCCCATAGAGTATACACACCTCATATCAAAACATTTTACTGTAGCATTTTGGAGAAATGTGACATTATTCAACTTCAGAGGCCCATAAATACCTCATTTCTAATAAGTAGAAAAAAATAATGGTCAGTTCTTGTATGGGACGTCCCATACAGTATACACACCTCATATCAAACCATTTTACTGTAGCATTTTGGAGAAATGTCACATTATTCGACTTCTGAGGCACATAAATTCCTCATTTCTAATAAGTAGAAAAAAATAATGGTAAGTTCTTATACGGGACGTCCCATAGAGTATACACACCTCATATCAAACCATTTTACTGTAGCATTTTGGAGAAATGTGACATTATTCAACTTCAGAGGCCCATAAATACCTCATTTCTAATAAGTAGAAAAAAATAATAGTCAGTTCTTGTATGGGACGTCCCATACAGTATACACACTTCATATCAAAACATTTTACTGTAGCATTTTGGAGAAATGTCACATTATTCGACTTCAGAGGCCCATAAATACCTCATTTATAATGAGTAGAAAAAACTAATGGTCAGTTCTTGTATGGGACGTCCCATACAGTATACACACTTCATATCAAAACATTTTACTGTAGCATTTTGGAGAAAAGTCACATTATTCAACTTCAGAGGCCCATAAATACCTCATTTCTAATAAGTAGAAAAAAATAATGGTCAGTTCTTATATGGGACTTCCCATTTAGTATATAAAACTCATATCAAACCATTTGTGTTTTTGTGTGTAAGAAATAAAGATAAAGAAAGAAAAAAGAAAGCAGAAGAATTGAAAGCATGACGATTGACGACCCACATATAATCTACAAAAATGGGATATGACAGAAAAAATAATCATCATCATGGAATGATACTATAGCCATTTTAACCAAATATAGTGCATAAAGTGAAATGATATATCACTTCATTCAGATATGTCTTTCATTCATTCTCTATGAAGTTTTGTTAAAAAATTTCCTGATTCCTAAAATTGTTTTTTTTATTTATTTTTTAATTATTATTTTGTGTTGATTTGATTTGATTTGATTTTACTGAGTCCTGGTTTCACTGCAGAGGATAATGTCTAAACAATGTAATGACATGACAAATGAATACATAAAAAAATACTGCTTCTAAGGAGGATATTTTTTAATATCTATCTATCTATCTATCTATCTATCTATCTATCTATCTATCTATCTATCTATCTATCTATCTATCTATCTATCTATCTATCTATCTATCTATCTATCTATCTATCTATCTATCTATCATCTATCTATCTATCTATCTATCTATATATATATATATATATATATATAGTGTGTGTGTGTGTGTGTGTGTGTGTGTGTGTGTACTTTCAACTAATGTTTTTACTGTATGATTTTCACTTTATGTGTGTGTATATATATATATATATATATATATATATATATATATATATATATATATATATATATATATATATATATATATATATATGCGTGTGTGTGTGCACAAAGTATTGTAATAAGGAAAAAACACAAAGGATTGTAATAAGGAAAAACACTTATGTTTATTTTGCGTTGCACTCAAATAGATTTTTTTTTTATAAAGTTACATGACAAGCAGCATCATCTGACTATGTTTCATTCTCTTTTTTGGCTCTTCCGATGCGTGATCAACTCATGTGCGCACCTGCTAGGCGTGGCCATTCAGTCAATCCTGTATCCCTGATTGGTCGAATCACTGCGTGATCAGCACATGAAAACGGAACGGTTGCCTTTACAAAATAATAGTTATAATAATCATGTAGGTGAATATAGGTGGTGGTGTGAGGGCATTGTATTAGATTCCCATCTTTCAGGGTTTAAAACAGCATCATGAGGCGACAGAAAGAGCAGTAAGTTGTAACCTTATTATATAATTAATTGATGCTTTAACCGTACTTTGATAGACATTTGTTCAGTAACTATTGGTTTAATGATGCCATGTTTTTAACAAGTAATTTGATTATATTTCAGAACATACAGTTTTAACCGTTTTGGGAAGGTACGTATTAAAATTTTCATCACAGGCTATTCGGTAGTTTTTTTAATACTATTTGTTATTGAAATTTACAATAAATAGTTATTTATTTATTTATATATTTAAATAAATTAAGTAATTAACTTTTTGTTTTGTTTAATTTTCTTTTCACAGAGTCGTAAAATCAAGCTCACTTTGCAAGACATACAGACCGTTATACATGGCCGTGCCACGGATGAAAGTGCGTATCATTCTGACGGCACCTGGGGAACAATTTGCATTTCTTTGCAGGTTTCAAATTCATTATCAAACAGACTACGACTAAGGAATATATTTTTGGCACACTTGAAGGTAAGTGAACAAAATATAAATGTAATTTTTTACACTTTAATTTATAATGTAATTAGTTTTTTAACATCAACACAATTGTTGTAAATAAAATGTATAAATAAATAAATAAATAAATAAATAAATAAAGATTTTTAGTTTTTGGTTGAACTTGTCATGATTGCCCATTTTATAAGGAGCCTCCTGAAGTCATTCAAAAGGAGAGAGATGTGTTGGAGTCTCCGTCCCCCAAGGTTGTTGTTGTTGAAATGCAGTTTATTATATTATATTATATTATATTATATTATATTATATTATATTATATTATATTATATTATATTATATTATATTACTTGTATTCTACTTGACAGTTTTCTGTGCATGCCAGGTTTTGTGCCCTGATAACTTGTGTTGCTTTTTGTTTTTCTGGTGAATATCGAAGCCTTCTACCCTGGGCAGTCCTTTCATAACTCTGGAACGCAACAGAGGGTCTAAGAGCAGAGATGTGTTGGAGGCAGAGTCTCTGTCATCAAAAGTTCTTGCTATGTTAAATGACACCTACAATTTTAGATTCAGTCCTTTTTCAACAAAAAAATGTTTCTATGTTGTTCCTTATTCTTTCTTTTTTTGGTTTATATATTTTTTTTTAATTATTTTTATTTTTATTTTTCAGACATCAAATGTGTAGAGACTGAAGAACTAAATAGGACATTGCAATTCCTCTAACATTGTTAGATTGCTCTCTGTTGTGCTCCAACAACAATGTTTACTTGTTTTTTTTCCCACTGTACATCACAGTGTTCTCCTCTGGGAAGTCCTGATGCTCCACTTGAAATTGACATCGGGTATGAGGGCAAGGATCTTGTGGAGGTTGAGTCTTCTTCGTCCAAGGTAAAACCTTTGTGCAATGAAGCATCTTGATGTCTGAGACCAAAGAACAGACTAAAACATTGCAATTCCTCTAACATTGTTAGATTGCTCTCTTTTGAGCTACAACAACAATGTTTACTTGTTTTTTCCCACTGTACATGTCAGTGTTCTCCTCTGGGAAGTCCTGATGCTCCACTTGAAACTGACATCGGCTATGAGGGCAAGGATCTTGTGGAGGTTGAGTCTTCTTCGTCCAAGGTAAAGCCTTTGTGCAATGAAGCATCTTGATGTCTGAGACCAAAGAACAGACTAAAACATTGCAATTCCTCTAACATTGTTAGATTGGTCTCTTTTGAGCTACAACAACAATGTTTACTTGTTTTTTTTCCCACTGTACATCTCAGTGTTCTCCTCTGGGAAGTCCTGATGCTCCACTTGAAATTGACATCGGGTATGACGGCAAGGATCTTGTGGAGGTAGAGTGTTCTTCGTCCAAGGTAAAGCATTTTTTTAAGCAACCCATCAACTTTTGTATTTAGGTAGCATTCACCTGATACGTGTATTAGAAGAATGTTTTAATTTGTGTGATCATTTAAAATTTAATCTTTTTACCATCCAGAAGTAGGGAGCGCGGGGCACAACCTAATGCAGGGTTAAATGTAACACGGACCTTTTACATAGTTCGTTAGGATCAAGCAGGTTGTATTTCTGCTCTTTTTCTCTTGCTGCCAGAAGACGGTCTCTCGCAAATTTGCGGAAAGTTTTGATAATATTTTGTGAAGATACTGGACAAAGATTTGTTTTTACACCATGCAAGTAAATTTTTTCATCATATTTTTTTTTCTTGGTTTCTGAGTTGGGTGTATACATTCCCAAATCTAACTTTATATTGCCTTAATCACTGTCTTGTTGGCTCAAAAATAGCACAGTTTTGAAACATGTCAGCAATTCCTAGCAACTGTTAGCTACGTAGGCGTAAAATATGTAATACACAGTGGGGTTAGTTGTAGCAGTGTTACAAACAAGCCAGTGCTTTGTTTAGGTTTTGAACCACTTTTCAGGTTTGAGTATTTATTTATTCATTTAACTTTGTTGGACTTTCTCAAATAATGTTGGAATTTAAAATGTTTAAAATTTAGTTAACTATGCATTGATCACTTGTTTATTTGTTAAAAATATGCAATAAACCCTTTAAATTTTAATTTTAAGGTCATTTGTATTATTATTAATATTATTATTATTATAATTAAATGCAGCTGCCACACACAAATCAAATTCAATTGCATTTACAATATTTTATAATTTAATTTCTTATTATTTATTATCTCTATCCATAATATTGATCCATAATAGAAGGAATGGATGTATGGATATCTATAAAAAAATATATCTATATAAACTATATAAATAAAATAGTACTGAATTATGTGTTAAACACAAGTGTTACAACTAACCCCTCTGTCTGTAACAATTAACCCCGCTTATGGGGTAAGTTGTAACATATGCACTGTCACTTTCATTGTAACTGTACGAAGATTGTAGGTCATAGAAAAAGATTTTAAGTGTTTACTTGAAGCAGAGATGTGTATGTTGCTTGTGTAAAAATAATAATAATCTAACCTAATTATTTTTAAAATTAATTGAGCCAAAACAAAAATGCGTTAGGTTGTGCCTCCAAAAATAAATTTATGAATTTATTGAAAGTATTATGTGTTTTTGTAAAAACACTTAATACTTTCAATACAAGTCAAAAAGTCAAATTTCAAAAAAAGAAAGAATATCCCCCCCCCCCTCTCACACATACAACTAATTCAACATGAATCAATGATGCATACAACTTTAAACATGTTCTACATCGATATGAAGATCCATCAGATAGGACTAGCAGGAAAACAGTTTTTACACTTAACTACAATTAATATATTTAACAACTTTATTCTTTCATTTAGCGCACTGAAAGACAGAATTCCAGCCAAGCATCTGAAACAGCTGATAGCCTCTTTTTTCTGCATAAGCTTCCAACCGGCCCATGTTTTTTTTTATGGACAATAAGGAGTGGAGCGACCTAAGAAAACGACAGGTTGGACACCAATTTAAAGATCTGCAGTGGACAAATATCATATCAAAAGGAATTGAATCTGTACATCCATACTGCAGCATTGCTTTTAAAAGGCACACTGTCAAAACCAAATTATCAAAAAGAAAAGGCCCTTTATTTAATTGCCTGGGATATTGCACATTCTCAGATTGCCCAGTTTGTGTAGAGGTCACTGTGAGGGACGAAAGTACCCTCAAGGCCTGGGTGACATTTCAGGGAGAGGAGGTTTGTCACAGTCTTGATGAATTAAAAAGAAGGTATGTAAGGGCTGATAGCAGAGACATTTTTGGGCAACAACTCCAGTCAGTGCTCCCAAGGGCCTTATATTTACAGTGTCTGGACAAAATTGAACCTGAAATATTCGAATCAGGATGTAGAGACAAGGCACCTACAGCTGCAGTCCTCAAAAACATTGCCTACATGGCAAGAAACAAATGCAGAAGGCATACGAATGAAACCTTAAGTCTTCTGAAAATGGTGGAGGAAAAAACTGATGATGACAATGAGGTTCTCCAGAAGGTGCTCTTGCACCCCAAAGGAGTCATGTTGTGGTCAAACAACACAATTCGACTTTTCCATCGGCGGTGCAGGGATGACATTGTTTATATTGATGCCACAGGAAGCATTGTACAAAAGGCGCAAGGAAAAACCGCACCTTTTTATGTATACGAGTTGGTG
Source organism: Hybognathus amarus (assembly GCA_030378365.1). Lineage (NCBI taxonomy): Eukaryota > Metazoa > Chordata > Actinopteri > Cypriniformes > Leuciscidae > Hybognathus > Hybognathus amarus. Next base: position 18,612 of record JAQIUQ010006231.1, read on the forward strand.
GTGAGGCATCCTATTAAAGGATCCTCCCCATACCCGTTGCCACATATGTCACCTGTCAACACACCACTGCATCGGTGTTGTTTTTTTGGAGTCATTTCAGACTGATTATTACAAGTTGTTTGGACGTAAATCTATTAGGAGACCTGTTATGATTATGTGCGATGGGTCCCTGGTTCTGATGCAAGCTATTGCATACACTTTTTGCAAACTCACATTAGACAGCTTGCTCAGCTTGTACTTTGAAATTGTCACTGGAAATTTGAAAGAAGTAATGGACATGCCAATTCTTCATCGATGCCTGAGCCACATTATGAAGAACGCTAAAGTGTTCTGCAGAAAACAGTAAGTTCATATATATATATATATATATATATATATATATATATATATATATATATATATATATGTATATATATATAAAATATATATATATATTTTTTTTCACATAAAATCATTTATCAACTTTGAAATAAACAATTGAATGGACATGGTCATGGTTTACATTGAAACTATTCTTTAAAAAGTGAACCATAGAATTGCAAAAATTCACAGAAGTATTTATCTAAATATTTTAAATTAGTGGATGAAGTTCAATAATTGTCTTTCTGTTAAAAGAGAAATTCGGTTACACTTTCTTTTAAGCTGTCTTTGTTACACTGTAATTATACATTTGAGTACTATGAGTCTATGTACTTACAACAGGATTGGTGTTTGTTTTGGTTTAGTGTTAATTGCATGTAATTATAGCATATTTAGTAGGTATTACTATAATAACCGCATGTACTGTAACATTTTACAGTGACAATGTAAAATCAATTTGTTACCAAATTTATAAATAAGACAACATAGCTACAGCTATTTATGCCTGTGTATAGAAGGTCTGTAATGTTCCATTACTTTACACCAAAACCCAAAGTATAAACCAAAAAATGTAAGACAATTTTAACGTTTAATGTAAGCATTATAATAGTAAATTGTTGTCTTCTTCAGAGAGGTTTTTGTTTCAATTTTTTTTGTCTGTAATAAATGTTAAAATAACAATTATCTTGTTTATCAGTTGCCCCAAACACTACAAACTGTCCATGCATCTATTCGGCCTCCTAACAAGTGCTGCCACACTGTTGGAAATGGATGACATCATTAGAAGCATGGCAGTACTGTTCTCAAGTCCTCAGAGTGGTGACATCGTGGAAAAACACTTCCAAAACCTCCAGAACAGGTTGCAAACAATTGGCTTTTATGAAGGCAGAGACCAAGCAGAAATTGACTTTAAGGTTTGTCTGATTTGTGCAGTGTACAATTGTATGTTTATGTTTCACTTCAATATAGTTATAACATTATTATATCATGGTGTATGATCGTAATGTGACAATCTGAAATTATGTTAGAGAACTGTTGCAAATTTGAGCGACACAGTATGAACTATCATGTAGCATTGGCTTTATGTGATGAAATATTGGGCTCAAAAATGGTCAACTATGATTTCATATAGCATCAAGGACTGATACATTATCTCTTTTCCTCCTTTTATGGAACCAAACTTAATAATCTAGATGTGTCTTTGCTTAAATACAGACTGAGATTATTTCTTCATTTGCAGACCACCATAGGACCCACAAAATTTCAAAGTCATTTTGAGGAAATTGTGGCAAACGCACCTGTTGAGGAAAAGGGGGAGCCAAATGTGTATCATTCACCCACATTCATGCCTAACCTTGTGAAGTATTTCCTCCCTCAGGCAGTTTTGTGGTCTGGTCTCATGCTGGGTAAGTGACAATTTTTTTTTAGGATAGGTTGGGGAGTGGTTGTGGGATTTGAACAATGTTAAACATTTGACATTGCATTTAAAGGTCTAAATTAGTTACATTAATATAGGTGATCTTGGCCGTCATGGAAAAGGACCAGCCTACAAACACTTCTCCAAGATTTTTAAGCGTTGTAGTCAGTCAGGCACACAGGTACATGTATGATAATGTCTTACACAAAATTACATGCCTAATATGTGTAGTCTTGAACTCTCAGTTATTATTTTAACCAATAATGTAGAACTACACTGAGGACAACAAGACACAGGGTGTAATGGAAAAAAGCCAATGGGATCTGAAAAAAATTAGATTCCAGAGACGTCGTCTCACAAGGCTTGATGACTTTGTTCAAATTTATCAACAGTCTCATAATGCTCTCCTAATGGAATTCTCTGATTCTACACGCAAGAGAAAAGTAAGTTTATTTAAATGTTTACCTTCAGTATAAGTACTTACCAGTACTTATTTCTTAATTAATTATTGCAATGAATCTGCTTTATTAAAGACATACAGGATAAATGTTGAACGCTGGAGAGAAAGGAAGCCTTCCAAGAAAGGCATCTACGTGTCGCCAATAAAGAAAGGTTTCCCATTCCAGAAAACAAAAATGGTATTACAGTATCAAATACACTCAAACTTATCACCCTTCATTGTTCCTTACGATTTTACATAAAAACATGGCTACTATTTATAGTATACTTTCTAACATTTAATATGTATCAAATGTTATAAAGTAATTTCAATGTAAATTAAATAATAAATGAATAATTTCTGATGCCACAAATCCAATGTTAGTGTATGTGATGTGTGAGCTATATCTTCCTGTATGTGATGTGAACGGTTAGACTGCAGTCAAAGGAGGCAAAACGGCTCTAAAAGGACCAAAGACTGTGACAGACACCAGCTCACCTGGACCCAAGTCAGATAAGGTACGACTTTAATGTCATTCTGAAAGACATTGCTTTAAAGAGTTTTTCAGTGCATCCAGTGAGCTATATCTTCCTGTATGTGATGTGAATGGTTAGACTGCAGTCAAAGGAGGCAAAACGGCTCTAAAAGGACCAAAGACTGTGACGGACACAAGCTCACCTGAACCCAAGTCAGATAAGGTACAACTTTATTCTGAAAGACATTGCTTTAAAGAGTTTTTTCAGTGCATCCAGTGAGCTATATCTTCCTGTATGTGATGTGAATGGTTAGACTGCAGTCAAAGGAGGCAAAACGGCTTTGAAAGGACCAAAGACAGTGACAGACACCAGCTCACCTGAACCCAAGTCAGATAAGGTACGACTTTCATTCTGAAAGACATTGCTTTAAAGAGTTTTTCAGTGCATCCAGTGAGCTATATCTTCCTGTATGTGATGTGAACGGTTAGACTGCAGTCAAAGGAGGCAAAACGGCTTTGAAAGGACCAAAGACTGTGACGGACACAAGCTCACCTGGACCCAAGTCAGATAAAGTACGACTTTAATGTCATTCTGAAAGACATTGCTTTAAAGAGTTTTTCAGTGCATCCAGTGAGCTATATCTTCCTGTATGTGATGTGAATGGTTAGACTGCAGTCAAAGGAGGCAAAACGGCTCTAAAAGGACCAAAGACTGTGACAGACACCAGCTCACCTGGACCCAAGTCAGATAAGGTACGACTTTATTCTGAAAGACATTGCTTTAAAGAGTTTTTCAGTGCATCCAGTGAGCTATATCTTCCTGTATGTGATGTGAATGGTTAGACTGCAGTCAAAGGAGGCAAAACGGCTTTAAAAGGACCAAAGACTGTGACGGACACAAGCTCACCTGGACCCAAGTCAGATAAAGTACGACTTTAATGTCATTCTGAAAGACATTGCTTTAAAGAGTTTTTCAGGTGCATTCCAGTGAGCTATATCTTCCTGTATGTGATGTGAATGGTTAGACTGCAGTCAAAGGAGGCAAAACGGCTCTAAAAGGACCAAAGACTGTGACAGACACCAGCTCACTTGGACCCAAGTCAGATATGGTACGACTTTAATGTCATTCTGAAAGACATTGCTTTAAAGAGTTTTCATAGTGCATCCAGTGAGCTATATCTTCCTGTATGTGATGTGAATGGTTAGACTGCAGTCAAAGGAGGCAAAACGGCTCCAAAAGGACCAAAGACAGTGACAGACACCAGCTCACCTGAACCCAAGTCAGATAAGGTACGACTTTATTCTGAAAGACATTGCTTTAAAGAGTTTTTTCAGTGCATCCAGTGAGCTATATCTTCCTGTATGTGATGTGAATGGTTAGACTGCAGTCAAAGGAGGCAAAACGGCTCTAAAAGGACCAAAGACTGTGACAGACACCAGCTCACCTGGACCCAAGTCAGATAAGGTACGACTTTAATGTCATTCTGAAAGACATTGCTTTAAAGAGTTTTCATCAGTGCATCCAGTGAGCTATATCTTCCTGTATGTGATGTGAACGGTTAGACTGCAGTCAAAGGAGGCAAAACGGCTTTAAAAGGACCAAAGACTGTGACGGACACCAGCTCACCTGGACCCAAGTCAGATAAGGTACGACTTTATTCTGAAAGACATTGCTTTAAAGAGTTTTTTCAGTGCATCCAGTGAGCTATATCTTCCTGTATGTGATGTGAATGGTTAGACTGCAGTCAAAGGAGGCAAAACGGCTCTAAAAGGACCAAAGACTGTGACGGACACCAGCTCAACTAGACCCAAGTCAGATAAGGTAATACTACTTTAATAAGAATTAATCTAATCTATCTATCACACCTTTTAAAAAAATATATCTGTTCCACAGAAACCTTTAAGGAACACAGACATCCCTATCAAACCTGGTAGTACAACAAGGTCTGTAAATAAGAACTATGGACCATGCTGGCAAGGAGCAGACCCCTCCCAAAAAAAATCAGCTGTAAGACTACAAAGGCCTCCTCAGGTCCCAAAACGTAGCAAAATGACTGCTGTTCTCCATCCGCAGCACTGGCTTAGTTGTGATGAAATAGATTTTGCATCATACTTACTTGCAAGCGAGTACCCTCACATTCATGGCTTTCAGTCAAGTGTTTTATTTAGTGTTTTACATGATGGAGGGATTGTGGGTACTCCAAGCATCCCATTTGTACAAATTTTACACACTGGTGGTAACCACTGGGTAACTGCCAGCAACCTGTTTTGCAGGGACAATCAGGTTTGCATTTACGACAGTCTTTCAACAGTGCTGAACAACAAAGACAAACAAATTTTGTCATGGTTACTTAGGCCAATGGAAGACCAATTTACAATTATTCATCCTGCTGTCCAACATCAGTCAAATTCTAGCAACTGTGGTTTGTTTGCAATTGCATTTGCATTTGCATTATGCTGCAACCTTAGGCCAGAAAACTGCAAGTTTCGTGAGGGCCGGTTGAGGACAGAACTTCTAACTTCCTTCAGGAAAGGTCAAATACATTTTAAAACAGAGCCAAGGGTTAGCGTTGCAAATTCTGGACAAACACATGTGAATGTGTACTGCATATGCAGGACTGCACACTGCAGGGAAGTAATGGTTGAATGTTCTTCGTGCAAGGGGTGGTATCATCCTAACTGTGTGAAGATACCCAAAATGCCATTACTGGGGATGATGACTGGAAATGCCACAATTGTACTGGCTAAATCTGAAAAAATATATATATTCCTAAATCCAATTTAGGAAGTTAAATTACTTTATGTAAAGTATGTCTAATTCTTCTTGATAGTACCCTTGCAACAAATGTGTGAAATATATTGTGGTTTCAGTTTACTTTTTAATTTCTTGATTATAAACATTTTTTTTGTTTCGCCACCATTTAAAATGGTCTATTTAAAGTAGCCATGTAAAGCTAAGTTTTTATTTTATATAATTTTTATGAACAGGGTTAGAAGCAAACATTGTTTTTTATTTTAATTTATGTTTGCATGTGTGTGGTTTTTTGTGACATGTTTCTAAAAGTTGATTTTCTTCATAAAACAAATGGCTTGAATAAAAAAATTGCATCTGTGTTTTTTTTATCCTACAGTATTTCAGTAAATAAATGTAACTTACTAAAAAGTATAAAACTTTCAACTATCAATGTAAGATAAATGACGTAATATTTTCAGTACTGTACAATTTACTGTGTGAGAAACTGAGAAGGTCTTTTTACACCTCTGAAGTACATTTAAGTGACATTCCAAAAAGCATTTTTTTCTACTTATTACAAATGAGGTCTCAGAAGTGGAATAATGTGATATTTCTCCAAAATGCTACAGTAAAATGGTTTGATATGAGGTGTGTATACTCTATGGGACGTCCCGTGTAAGAACTTACCATTATTTTTTTCTACTTATTAGAAATGAGGAATTTATGTGCCTCTGAAGTCGAATAATGTGACATTTCTCCAAAATGCTACAGTAAAATGTTTTGATATGAAGTGTGTATACTCTATGGGACGTCCCATACAAGAACTTACCATTATTTTTTTCTACTTATTAGAAATGAGGTATTTATGGGCCTCTGCAGTTGAATAATGTCACATTTCTCCAAAATGCTACAGTAAAATGGTTTGATATGAGTTGTGTATACTTTATGGGACGTCCCGTATAATAATTGACCATTAGTTTTTTCTACTTATTAGAAATGAGGAATTAATGGGCCTCTAAAGTTGAAGAATGAGACATTTCTCCAAAATGCAACAGTAAACTGTTTTGATATAAAAAACGATTTGTGTATACTGTACGGGACGTCCCCATAAGAAATTAGTATTGTTATTTTCTACGTATTAGAAATGAGGTCTTTAAGCTTAAAAAGTCGACAATGTCCTGTAGGCTATCTGGTCCTGTATATGGTGTGTATGGAACACTGAATTCAAGAGAACAGTATACAATTGTAGAAAGAGTAAAAACTTTATTTTGTCTGTACATAAATGTGTTTGTACATAAGACAATGTCTTGAGATGTGACCTAAAGAGAGAGAGAAAAAAACATTAGTCAAACATGAGAGTGTAAAAAACCTAGTAAAGAACCTAATAAAGTACAAAATTTCTTTAAACATGGCATCTGGTACATTGTAACTCACACATATAGCCAACTAACAATATAGAAGAAAGAAAGAAAGAAAGAAAGAAAGAAAGAAAGAAAGAAAGAAAGAAAGAAAGAAAGAAAGAAAGAAAGAAAGAAAGAAAGAAAGAAAGAAAGAAAGAAAGAAAGAAAGAAAGAAAGAAAGAAAGAAAGAAAGAAAGAAAGAAAGAAAGAAAGAAAGAAAGAAAGAAAGAAAGAAAGAAAGAAAGAAAGAAAGAAAGAAAGAAAGAAAGAAAGAAAGAAAGAAAGAAAGAAAGAAAGAAAGAAAGAAAGAAAGAAAAGAAAGAAAAAGAAAAAAGAAAGAAAAAGAAGAAAGAAAGAAAGAAAGAAAAGAAAGAAAGAAAGATAGAAAGAAAGAAAGAATAATAGATCGATATATAGAAATAAAGAAAATAGATAGAATAGATAGATAGATAGATAGATAGATAGATAGATAGATACAAGCAAAATAAAGAAAGAAAGAAAGAAAGAAAGAAAGAAAGAAAGAAAGAAAGAAAGAAAGAAAGAAAGAAAGAAAGAAAGAAAGAAAGAAAGAAAGAAAGAAAGAAAGAAAGAAAGAAAGAAAGAAAGAAAAGAAAGAAAGAAAGAAAGAAAGAAAGAAAGAAAGAAAGAAAGAAAGAAAGAAAGAAAGAAAGAAAGAAAGAAAGAAAGAAAGAAAGACGGGCGGACGGACGGACGGATGGATCGATCTGGGCAACTCAAGCGCTCTGAAGCGCGTTCTTTCTCTGCTGTGACTGAAATTACCGTATTCATAGTAATAGGCGCACGCTCTTATTTTTTTAGCGGCTGGCTTGACCGTGTATTTTCAAACCGCGGCTGGCTTGACCGCAGTCCTGTTTCCCCTCCAGCGCGCCTGCGCAACATCAAGACGAGATTCAGACTGTACGTCATTATTCCGCGCAAGAGGTCTATATTGTGAATCGCCGTGTTTTTGATACTCTCCATCACAGTAATGTACATTTTACGTAGTTTTTTAGATAATTTGCATTTACATACAGGTTTTAAAGCATAAAATGTATATTTTCAGACGTTTATGTACGTTTATAATACGTTATTTTTTTATTATTAATTATTACCTCGTGTGTGTCGTTTTGCTGTAGACATAAATAAACTATATTGCACTGCAAAAATCTGTAATCTGTGTTGTTATTATCATTTACGATATTTTATGACATTCGTCCACTACAGAAAAAGTGGTTCTGTAAATTAGGCTACATTTCCAGTATTCATAACACACTGAAGTGATGCTGGTGATGTATTTAAGTGTCATCTACATATGTAAACACTGTCATCTGTCGATCAGTCTCCTCCACTGAGAACACAGGGGGAACCGTTTTACCTGCTGGCCCAGAAAAAGTGGTTCCCCCTCCTGTAATTTTACATTTTCAGTATTCATAACACACTGAAGGGATGCTGGTGATGTATTTAAGTGTCATCTACATGTGTAAACACTGTCATCTGTCGATCAGTCTCCTCCACTGAGAACACAGAGGGAACCGTTTTACCTGCTGGCCCAGAAAAAGTGGTTCCCCTCCTGTAATTTTACATTTTCAGTATTCATTACGCACTGAAGGGATGCTGGTGATATATTTAAGTGTATAATAGGGGATGTATGACACTACACTGAATCTGTTCAACTATAAACATTTTTTATTCAACAAAAACACAAAACGTACATACTTACAACATACACAGTTTCGAAAACTCACAGTTCACCTTTGTAGCAATGTGGAGAAAGGACCAAAAAGCAAAAGCTGGTTGCTGAAATTTACTGTTCAGTGACATAAGGCAGTCTGCCATTCACAGACCATCTTGGCGGATGCAGAACTAGAGAAGGAAACTCAAAAATGGTCTGGCAGCAACAAGGTGGAGTGTAAGAGATATGTAGACAGGAGAAACTTAGGTACAAATGAGTGCAGACTCAGCAACACAGAGAAGCAGTCTTGCAGGCAGCTTCACTGAGCAGAGGTCATGCTGGACACACAAGACAGGAAAGGACAGGACTAGGCTAGATTGGACAAAGTGGATAAATCACAAAGTAGAGTGTCTATAAATAGCATGCATGCCACGGTCAAACAATAAACTGACAAAGAGGTGAAAAACAGAGACTTAAATAGTAGAGAGATCATAGCAAAGAATCAACAGGTGTAATTTTCATGAGCGCAAATGAAATGGATGAACACTGCGATAAATAATAGTTTACAGTTGTGTCAGAGAGCATGTGGAGGAGAGCCTAAACAAGATACGGAAAGATCTTGGTCTATAACTTACCTTCGTCTATGTAGTGCAAGCTGTGCAAAAACAATCTGCCTCTGCTTGTGGGTTGCCAACACATGACTGGTGGTACCACCTGTCACATCCATCACAGGCAATCTGAATGATCATAAATGACATATAAATGTCACAAAACAATTTTATTTCAACATTAGATTATATTAATCTGTTACAACTATTCTAAATATAAATAAGCTAAAACCTTATTTTAAAAAAAAGTCCCATTACCCAAGCAAGTGACAAGACTGGGTCACTTGGATTGACTTCTCCACAGAACCTACAGCGATCACTCAAATCTTCTACAAAAGTGTACAGAGTGTCAATACCATTAAAACACTGTATTAATCATAAAGCAATCAGCCATAGAATTAAAAACACTGACAGGTGAAGTGAATAACATTATCTTGCTACAGTGGCACATGTCAAGGGGTGATATATAAGCTAGCAGTTGAACAGTCAATTCTCAATGTTGACGTGGAGGAAGCAGAAGAGAATGAGCAAATTTAAGTATCACAATGCTAACATTATATCTTAATTATTATAATAGCATTATTATAATATCATTAACTGTTTATGTCCAGTTTTGTCTGTGTTCCTTGGTTTGTAATTGAATGGCATACCTAGCTACTGTTCTTGTTAATTTAGTCTACCTGTGAATTTAAGCCCTTTGTTTCTTTGTGCAGTTGTTCCATTGATTTGTCACCTGCATATTTCTCCTATTCTTACTAAAAAGACTTTTGGAATTTATTCTGATTTGTGCCTGTTTTAATATACCAAAACACCACAATTGCATTGGTTTTCTCCATTAGTTGACCATGTCTTTAATTAAATCATAATAATATTAAAAACAGAATGTGCTTAAACATAAAGAACAAGAATATTTGTACTTGTCAATATGTACTGCACTGTTTAAATACTTGTTGGAAACTGAACTTTTTTGCATTTTGTTAATTTAATCCCCCCTTTACCAGCATTTACCTGATTCCTGCATAAGCTTCACTGCCAAGTTTTTTCTTGAAAGGCTTACTGCCTTTTCGGTGTTCGCGAAGATTATTGACTGGCCTGTCAGGATTTTTTCTGCAAACTAAAAAACAGTATTTCAAATAAACATAACTAAACACACTTATTACAATCTAGCAATCTATTTTATGCCTACCTTACATACAAAAACACCACAAGATGTGCCGTCACGTTGCACAGGGTGATGAACTGTGTCACACGTCCACCGTGACACTTTGCAGCCTTTACTCCTCATAAAGGCTCTACAAAGACAATTGATAAATTCATGTAACAGTTCCATTGTACCTATAAGAAAGATACTAAATATTCTTTGCATTTGTTACCTAGTGGTTTCCAGGCACTAATTTAGTTTGTTTGTCGATTCTCCGATAGGATCCAAAAAGATTGTTCTCTTTTGGGATGGATAAATGGCCTGAAAATTTAACAAATCACAACCTATATATTAGTTGCTACATACTGAAAATAATTTTCAAAAACTGTTGCTTTTATTTCAGAAATGATTGAGAAAAAGTCTCTGTTTGCTACCGTTGGATTATCTGTTTTGCTTTAATGACTAAACTGCTTTGTTATTTAGTACCTTGTTTACCTTCATCATCATCGGACATTAAATGTTACACATATTTGCAAGACTTACATTTGATACAAGTTTAATCAGATTTAATTGCAACTTTCTATGGACTTCATTGTGAGGTGTATTCATGGATACTCACAGCAATAGTCCAGTGATTGTGCTCATTTATCACACCCAGAAGAACTTTATACTGGCATGGATCACACTAAAATAACAATAATAATAATAATAACTGATTAGAAATATTAAATCAAATGAATTTAACAATACAGAAAAGAACCAATGAAGAAAATGAATCATCACTGGAAAAGATTGTTAAATCAGATAAGGACATTGTTTTGTAAAATATTTTGTAAAATTCAAAGTCACAGTCCGATAAAGTTACCCTGCTTAAGGTGTTATATGACCCTTCCCATATTTTGGTCATAGCGTAGGAGTCGATCATGAATGCCTGGTCCTCACTTCTCCTCATTATGCTTCCTCACCAGCATAAAAATGTGTGCATTAATAACCTTCAGAGAAACAAACATATTGGTGTTACACTGGTAACATTGGATATTTATATATATATATATATGTGTGTGTGTGTGTGTGTGTGTGTGTGTGTGTGTGTGTGTGTGTGTGTGTGTGTGTGTGTGTGTGTGTGTGTATATATATATACGTATATGCGTGTGTGTGTGTGTGTGTGTGTGTGTGTATGAATGTTTTATATTATATTAGTATTCTTTAGAATGAAAATACTGAATACTGTACCTCACTTCACTTCCTCCAGGTGCAAGGTTTAATATGTCCTTGGCAAAAATTTTGTATGGCCCAATTTGGCCATCAGGACACAAACATTTTTGCCAGACCAAATTGCATTGATGACTGCGAAAATTATGTAAGGAATAAATTACATTAATAACAATAAATTATCTTGGTTCAGAACTGAAAAAAATAAATATATAATTGTAATACATATTATGATATAATTGTCATGGTTCAACCATGCCATCAGCACCAGTATATGGCTCTCACAGAATAACCGGTCTCCACACAGTTCCAGTGCATAGCCAGTTACCAACCATCCCTGTTTCCCTGGTCAGGTGAGCCTTTGGAATTACTGGATACAATATTATAGTGAATACTATATTTAAAATGTAACTTACTTTTCTCAAAATCACATACAGGGACCGCTGGGCCCTGTGCCTGGGACCGGAGGCGCTGGGCCTCCCTGGACGCGTGGGCCCTGTGGTGCCTGGGACCGGAAGGCGCTGGGCTTTGGACCGTGGGCCCTGTGCCTGGGACCCGGAGGCGCTGGGGCTTTGGACCGTGGGCCCTGTGCCTGGGACCGGGAGGCGCTGGGGCTTGGACCGTGGGCCCTGTGCCTGGGACCGGGAGGGCGCTGGGCTCTGGACCGTGGGCCCCTGCTGCCTGGACCGGAGGCGCTGGGCTTTGGACTGCTGGGTTCACTGTGTCAGACCTTCTGAGTCTGTGAGGAACTCGAGCTACTTCCTCCACAAATGGGACCAAGTGATCTGGGTTCTATCTGGTTAATTTCACTCCATCATCACTAATTAAGTGCGTAATAAAATACTGAAAATGTATTCAATGTACACTTTTTCTGGGCCAGCAGGTAAAAGATCAGGCTTCCCCCCTGTGTTCTCAGTGGAGGAGACTGATCGACAGATGACAGTGTTTACACATGTAGATGACACTTAAATACATCACCAGCATCACTTCAGTGTGTTATGAATACTGGAAATGTAGCCTAATTTACGAGAACCACTTTTTCTGTAGTGGACGAATGTTCATGAAAATGCAGTAAATGATAATAACAACACAGATTACAGACTCAGTGCAATATAGTTCATTTATGTCTACAGCAAAACGACACACACGCAGTAATCATTAATAATAAAAAAAAATCACGTCATGTGTAAATCGTACATAAACGTCTGAAGAAGATACACACTATGCATTTAAAACCTGTATGTAAATGCAAATTATCTTAAAACGACGTAAAATGTACATTACTGTAGATGAGAGAGTGGCAAAAACACGGCGATTCACAATATAAACCTCTTGCAGCGGAATAATGACGCGTACAGTCTGAATCTACGTTACTTAATGTTGCGCAGGCGCGCTGAGAGGGGAAACAGGGGGACCCGAATTCTCCGGAACACCGGTCGCTCACAACGACCGGACTGGAGAAACTTTGCGCCTATGTTTACACTCTTGACGCGCCTTCCAAGATCGCCATTCATTCTCTGGACATTCTTCAGTAGAAATGGACTATGAACAGCGTGTTTTTTCTCAGTCAGTACTTGCCAAAAGTACATATCTTATCCGCAATGTTGTCCGCTCTGTTGACAGTTTTCCAGGGAGATGTGAAAACGGTCAGAAAGTGGGCACGACGAAGGCTTCAATTTCTTTTTGAGCAATTTATTTTTTAAGGTGTCTGTGCCTTATTTTCAGATACTCAGGCAATTTACAATTTATCTTTTGTTGGTTTTATGCGATGAAGTGTTCAGGAGCGGTGTAGTGGATGAAAGTCACCCTGTTTGTATGTGTGTATTTGACCACTTCAGGTCTCATATTGCAGGGACAGTGGTAATTAGGCCAGATGTGTGTTATGGGTTTTACCACATCAACTTGAGGTAAATGCATACCGGATTTACGCTAATGATTAATGGTAGCCTATATATATTGTTTTAAAACTGAAGATAAATTCTAATGTATTACTTGTCTCAGTATACAATAGTAACAGCAGCTATAGTTAGGAGAAACAAAATGTTCCATTCATTAAAATGGCATTGCACTTGACTTGTATTAGCTCACACTTCCTATGTGTCGGACTTCACCCACGAAATCAATAGATAAATATAAATACGTGTTGGATTGTATGTGACATACTCAGTGGCTTTAAAAAAATCATGTTATTTAATTGTCCAGGAGAATGCAGAAATCGTACGCTAGATCATGGCTCATGTCATCACCATGAATGAAACTAAGAATTGTACATATTTACAGTGAATTTAATTACCCTTGCTATTATATCTAAACATAAAAATATAAATATAATGGGACTGAGGCAAATAAATAATAAATAAATGAATTACACACTAATGATATTACGTTTTTTAAAAATACTGTTCCAAACACATTTTTTTTATGTCCCCCCCTAAAAATCACCATGTGTACATCCTAAATGAACAACACACAAAAGTGAAATAAAGATGTGAAATATATGAGTCTTTCTATCGCTTTCTCAGATAGCCACGCTTAGAATCGGCTATCCACCTCGAATTACAGTTTACTACTTGTACTTGTTGCTGCTGAAAGAAGTTTGTGCAACCACCTGGTTTGCTTTACCAGAAAGCACATTACCAGTGCATTAGGTACACAAAAATGTTCCAGCATTTGCACAAGCAAACAGCAGACCTTGGCATCAGGCCACAGAGCCCTGGTTAAAAAAAAAAAAAAAAAAATAAATCACTGAACAGTTTTAATTTTGCCAACATTTAATAATAAATAGGAATGTATGGGGAATGCATGTTCAAATCAGATTACAATCAAGTGCAATAAATTACATGTTTTGTCAGGGCATCACTCCT
>JAQIUQ010006232.1:0-10978 GCA_030378365.1 Hybognathus amarus
TATGAGGCAGCAACATGTATGATAGAGAGGAACAGAACAAAAAAAGGCTATAACAAATCTTTCATTGCGCAAAAGTAGCCTATGATATGATTATGAAAGACTCCAATACAGTGTGGCATTTTATATTTCATTTTATGTGAAACCAGGGCTTTATTGGATCAAGTAGCCTATAATAATAGTAGGCTAACATTGAATCATCTTGGAGAGAGTTCTGACTGTCGTAACCGAACGCGACGCGCTGTTTGAACACTGGAGAAAAACTGACAGGGAAAAGTTTACGTGAACTTGAATTTAATTACCTAAATATTCATTTCTATCTCACATTAAACTATAGTATGGCTTCATATATTATTTTTTGTGAACGGCCAAAGATGTTTTATCATTAGAGATGTTGTTTTGCTAAATTTATCGCAAATTTTTGTCGAATCTCAACGTAGCACCACTCTTGACCTTGGATGCATTCTTCGTCACGTGAGTGTGATTGATTTTTGTCGACTGATTTCATAAATCAGATTTATTACTTGTAGGCTACTAAATTACAACGAGTGAGATAAAACCCTGGAACGGAACCGATTCTAAAGATTTCATTGAGTCAGTAATTACACTGATTGCCCTAAACCATACTCTGTATCACGAATGGATCCATTTATTTAGTCTGAACTTTATTTATTTACAGGTGACGTGATTGTGTTGACAAATGAAATCGGTGACAGGCTGCTGGTTTGTGTTAAAAAAAAAAAAACTTAAAGGAGGAGATCGATTCCCTTAATGGAATCGATTCCAACCTTTGAAAGCGACTCTCAAATTCCTAGCGCCTTGGAATCGATTCTTTTGGAATCGATTTCCAGCTCTACTAAAACAGCTTTGGATTTGAGCGAGACAGGTATGTGTAAATGAGCTCTGAAGTAAATTGTCAATACATCATACATTAAGTTGGAAAATATTGATCAATACCAGTGGATGACATGTTTTAATGCTAAGTTGAGTCGTGTAATATGATTGGATGTCGTTATTTCTGTGTATAATCCAAGTTTTGTCTTAATGAGGCCTTATTGCGTTGTTTCAAATTGCCGCCCGCTGCGTGATTTGAACGGCGGGTTTCTACAGTTGTATAATTCTTAAAATGTAGTTAAAAAGGGTGGATTACGTTTCTATAATATTGTGGCGCTGACACTGTTTATTCTTTTATAAATATGATTACTGATTCACCTGCTGTTGGGGGGAGGTGTCCGGGGAGGGGAATAGTTAAGGGGGAGGGGTGAAGTGAGAGGAGGGAGAGTCTAATGGGTTGCATGGGGGAATCGTTCGTTCTGTTGGGGACAGTTAAGACACCTCCTAATACCCGTGTTTTAGGTTGTACACGTTCAGGAAATAAAACCTCAGCTGTTCTATGCTTGCAAACTGATCCTCGTCTCCTGTCTGTTTCTCTGGGAAAGTACACGACGCTACACTGGTGTCAGAAGTGGGATATTGAAACCACAACTTTCTACTCGTGATTCCCAGACAACGAATGGAGAATAAGCCGGTAAGATCGCTTCATTTATCCACAGAGAAGTTAGATCAAAGCGGGGAGAGCCCCGGCGGGCGGGATGAGCGGCAATACCGAGGAAGATCGAGCACGTGAGAAGAAAAATTTGCTGATTACCGCGCTATCGCCCAATAATCCTTTTCTGCCGCTTTTGCTGAATGAATGTGATCAAGAATATTCCCTGAAAACTATAACACAGCCCCCTGCGCCCTGTTTTAGCATGTCTTGTGTTTTTCGTGAACATGTACTTAATCGCGAGCACTCTCGATTCGCGGGAGGTTCGCGGCCGTTCTGGCTGACCCGGAACCGGAAATCAGCGGGTATCATAGCATCCGGTATGGAACGCGGATCGCGGAGAGAAGCGCTGGTAAACAGAGACGCTGTACATGGGCCAATTCAAATGAAACCTTTTCCTTCTTTCCTGTAGATTCAAACTACAGTTATAATCATCCACAAACAAGCCGTATGCATGTCAAAGAAGGGCTTTTTGGCAAGATGGATAGCTCCGATTGGCAGCCGAGCTAATCCGTTTGTTTCAGCTGAGCAGACTAATGACCCTTATTCAGTCGCCCCCTCTCACAACGTTCAGTGGCCAACAACTGCACTGCCATATAACTCCCCCCACCAAATTAGCTGTGACCACAAGCACTCTGACTTTACCACTGATGAGTAATATGAGACAAACAATGGAAACTCACTCCAACTTTGGCATGTGTCCGACTTTATCATCTACTTCTCCCCACTGGCTTGCACAGTCTCCAGCCAGAGAACCCATACCCACCAGTTGCTCTTTTTCTAACCGGCCAATGCAGCCCGTCACACTCATGTCTGATCGGGGGTCTAGTAAAACCCGTAGCTGTCTGAAATCAGGGCTTATGCTGGTCATTCTTCTTATGAGGCGTTCCCGGAAGAAGTTTGAGCTGGTGGCCGGGGCTAATGGCTGGGATGAAGCTGAGAGAGTGGGTCAGCTCGCAGCGGCTTTAGACTGGCGATGCACAACAGGTACTGCTGGATGTCCAGGGAAGTCAGGTGTATAGTGTCCACACGTTGCATCAGGCTTTGTCTCACCGCTTTGGGACACTACACCCCCGATGGCCTTACGGCAGCAGTTTCAGGAACGTATCCGTCTGCCAAGAGAGCCTTTAGGTGTGTTTGTGGCTGACCTGCGACACTTAGCCCATCGCAGTTACCCAACATTCAGCAAAAGCGTGAAGGATGCATTGGTGCTGGATGCGTTTGTACGAGGATTGACCCCGAATCGGATTACGGCAGTACGAACAGTACGAATAGCTCAGCCATCTAACTTTGATGAAGCCCTTGATCAAGCGCAGGTTATAGAGGGGATATTGGAGGAACGGCTAAGCGGAACATCAAGCAACAATAATGTTGGCCGCCCCCAGGGTTTTTGCTGCATGCTCCGGGGAGCAGGCTCACTCAGAAACTTCAAAGGTGAATGTGTCCCAGAGGGAGCTTGTGGTTTGTTGGCGCTGTGGAAAAACGGGTCATTTGCGTCGGGAATGTGCAACCCTGGATGTGGCTGTGTCCACTCTGCCGACGGGTAAGGGGCCGGAGTAGAGGGGAGGTGCTCTTGGCCCATCAAACATTTCAAAACCTCTATGTGGATCAACTGTAGCTGGGGCAAGTCCAGTCGAATGCTGCCGAATAGAGGCCAAAGTGGATGGACAACTGGTGCGTGCCTTGTTGGATACTGGCTCTACAATCACCATTATTCACCCTAAATTCTTGACAAGACGGGTCCTTTCAGACCGCTCGCTTTCCTTCTCAGTCACTGTCATGGGTGAGAAAGCAACTTTGATGGGCCGTTGTGAGGCAGAAATCTTTGTGGAAGGACACAGTACAGTTATGTGGGTTTGGGCCGCTGAGATTCCAGAATCTTGTCTCCTGGGTATCGATTTTCTGCACCAGGCAGCTGCAGTTTTGGACTTGAAGGCAGCGACCCTAACGCTAGCTGGAAAATGTTCGGTTCCAATTCATTTTAATTCTATTTGGCCGAGTTCCTCAGTTCGTCGCTATGTGGGACGTTTGAATCCCTAGCTCACAAGCCCAGGGAGTCCCAGGTCCAAACGCCTGCCAGTTTGTCACCCACATTACGGTCTGCAGAGATTCCATTGTCTGGCTCTGCGGTCGAGCTTTCCACCGTTCCATCACCAGCCGTCTCTGATAGTGGGAACGGCAGTCAGAGTTGGGGAGAACCCAGTTGTGATGCAAGCGGCAAGAGCTGTTTGGGAGAGGAGTAGTGAGGGTTTGGAGGAACTCCAAAAGCAGAAATTATGGCGAGTAATGGAACGCCACGATAACCTCTTTGCCGCCCTCAGCCAGTGATGTCGGGCAGACGACGTTGGTACAACATTGCATGAATGCGGGAAATGCCTCCCCATCCGGCAACGTGCGCGTCGGCTACCTCCCACAAGACAGTTGGCCGCAAATCACTGCCTAGAAGAGATGAAAGCTTCAGGAGTTATAGAGCCATCAGAAAGCCCATGGGCCTCGCCAGTGGTATTGGTCCCCAAGAAGGACGGTGGATGGCGTTTCTGTGTTGATTTCAGCGCCTGAATGAGGTGACTGTCAAGGACTCCTACCCGCTACCGCGGGTTGATGAGTCTTTGGACCAATCGCAGGGTCCAGCTGGTTCTCTTCACTAGATCTGCGTAGCGGGTCTTGGCAGGTCCCCCTAAGTGCTGACGCGAGACCGAAGACTGCCTTCACGTACAGGGACAGGCCTCTGGCAATTCAAGACCATGCCCTTTGGTCTTTGCAACGCTCCGGCAACCTTTGAGCGACTGATGGAGCGGGTGCTCCAGGGTATTCCGAGAGAAGTGTGCCTGGTCTATTTGGATGACATTTTAGTGCATGGGAAAGACTTTGAATCAGCCCTGAGTGCTCTTGACCTTGTCATGACCAGGATAGCCCAGGCTGGTCTGAAATTGCACCCAGACAAGTGCCAGCTGATGCAGAGAGCCGTAAACTTCTTGGGGCCACTATGTGAGCGCGGCAGGGGTGGCCACTGACGAGCAGAAGACGGCAGCTGTTCTGCGATTGGCCGGTTCGCGTGCAGCCTTAGGCAGTTGCGGGCTTTCCTAGGACTTAGCGTCATATTATCGAAAATTCGTCCCTGGGTTTGCCACTGTTGCTGCTCCCCTCCATGAGTTGACAAAGAAATCACAGAGGTTCCAGTGGGGACAAGAACAGCAGCAGGCTTTTGAAAGCCTGAAGGAGGCTCTGTGTCATACTCCAGTCTTGGCCGCCCAGACCCTAGATTGCCATTCATCCTGGACACAGATGCCAGCAATGTGGCTCTGGGTGCGGTTCTCTCCCAGGACGGGGAAAAAGGAGAGAGGGTGATTGCCTACTACAGTCGTGCCTTCAACAGGGCAGAGCGTAATTACTGTGTGACCCGACGGGAACTCTTAGCCGTGGTGGAGGCCGTCAGCCATTTTAGGCACCACCTCTGCGGTCTCCATTTTGTGATACGAACAGATCATGCTTCCCTACGTTGGTTGTTGTCTTTCCGGGAGCCAGAGGGGCAGGTGGCATGGTGGATAGAACGCCTGCAGGAGTTTCAATTCACCATTCAGGCATCGCAAGGGGAAAGTCACCAGAATGCGGACGGTTGTCAAGGCGCACCTGTATGGCATCCTGTCCACAATGTGAGCGACTGGCTGGATATGTGATGCAGGAACCGCGGACACTGACCCCGGAGATGGGGACGAAGGTGTCTTGTTGTGCAGTACTGCCTGATTCAAATGTAGCATGGGCAGCGGAGCAACGCAAGGACTCCGAGCTCCAGGTAGTCATTGACTGGGTCGAAGCCGGGAGGAGGCCTACGTGGGAAGAGGTCATGACTTTTGGACCAGTAGTGAGGGGGCTGTGGTCCATGCGGGATGGCCTGGCATTGAATTCGGGATTGTTGCAGCGAGGATTCGTGGAACCAGTGACAGGTGTAACCAGGTGGCAGACAGTAGTGCCTAGGTCCTGTCAACGCTTGGTTCTAGAAGCGATGCATGGCCAACCAGGGGTAGGACATTTTGGAGTAAACAAAACATTAAAACGTGTTCGGCAAGAGTTCTACTGGCACACCTGCCGTAGGGATGTGGAGTCATTCTGTCGTCGGTGTGATGCCTGCACTGCTAAAAAAGGCCCAACGGGCCAGTCTCATGCCCCGCTACAACAACGGCTGGTAGGCTGTCCAATGGATC
Source organism: Hybognathus amarus (assembly GCA_030378365.1). Classification (NCBI taxonomy): domain Eukaryota; kingdom Metazoa; phylum Chordata; class Actinopteri; order Cypriniformes; family Leuciscidae; genus Hybognathus; species Hybognathus amarus. The sequence continues at coordinate 5,746 of JAQIUQ010006232.1, forward strand.
GTGTGGCCGTAGATGTACTAGGACCTTTTCCACAGACCCCTCGAGGAAATCGGTTTGTGGTAGTCGCGATGGACTACTTTACCAAATGGCCAGAGGCATATGCTGTTCCCAACCAGGAGGCGGGGACAGTGGCGGAAGTCCTGTTGGAAGGTCTGTTTGCTCGCTTTGGGGTTCCCTCTGAAATGCATACCGATCAGGGTAGGAACTTTGAGTCTCGTGTGTTCTCTGAGTTCTGCCAGCAGTTGGGCATTCGGAAGACAAGGACAACGCCCCTACACCCCCAGAGCGATGGGTTAGTAGAGAGGTACAATCGAACACTGGCCACCCAGCTAGCTCTTTGTGTGAGCCAGGATCAAAAGGACTGGGATCTTCAGTTACCTATGGTCCTGCTTGCAAGTCGTAGTGCCGTGCAGGAGACCACTGGATGTACACCAGCTCTCCTTATGCTGGGCAGAGAATTGCGAACCCCGTCCTCCCTATTGATGGGTCAGACCGCCAGATGCACCAAAGGTCCCCCCCGGATTGGAGTATGCGCATCAGCTACAGGACCGGCTGCAGTCAGCTCATGAGTTTGCTCGTTGTCAGGCTATGCAGGCGGGTATACGCCAAAAACGGGCATATGACCATCATTGTTCGGGACGTGATTTTAATGATGGAGAGCTGGTATGGATTTATAGTCCGAAGAGGAAAAAGGGGCGTTCACCTAAGCTGGATTGTGCCTGGGTAGGACCCTGTTGTGTAGTGAAGAGACTTGGGGAGTCTGTTTATCGTGTTCGGAAGAGGCCTGGGGGACAGACTGTGGTGTTACACCGAGACCGGATGGCACCATATGTGGGAGAACGTCAACCTTTCAAGAGGAGAGGACGATGGCAGGCCACTGGGGCGACCCACCCTGCGGACGAAGGAGCTGAAGACGCAGCGTCGGACAAAGGGTGGGAAACCTCAGCGGTCTGTGAAGAGGGTGACCCTTTGACCCAGGCTCCTGGGGGCACTCTGGATACTCTCGGAGGAGCTGGAGACGCAGCGCCGGGAGGGTCTGGAGTTCTTCTGGGTCGGTCTGGGTTGGGGGCGCCTGAAGATCGCACCATGAGCCCTGATCATTGTTCGAATGGCAGCAGACATCGCAGTGGAGGCTGTCATATTACCCCGGAGGCGGAGTACAGGCCAACTACTCCCTTGAGGCAGGGTCTACCTGCCAGGTGGCAACAGCAGACCCCAAGAGCGAGGACTGGATCACGGCTTCGTCCCAGAGAGGCACTTCGGGTGCCCCCGGCGTTTCATGGATTTCACATTCCTCGGGGACGAGGAAACCTGAGGAGGGGGCAATGTGGCGCTGACACTGTTTATTCTTTTATAAATATGATTACTGATTCACCTGCTGTTTGGGGGGAGGTGTCCGGGAGGGGAATAGTTAAGGGGGAGGGGTGAAGTGAGAGGAGGGAGAGTCTAATGGGTTGCATGGGAATCGTTCGTTCTGTTGGGGACAGTTAAGACACCTCCTAATACCCGTGTTTTAGGTTGTACACGTTCAGGAAATAAAACCTCAGCTGTTCTATGCTTGCAAACTGATCCTCGTCTCCTGTCTGTTTCTCTGGGAAAGTACACGACGCTACAATATCATGCAGTTATCATGCATGTCAATGTATATCATCTTTATTCGTTGAAAAATGTGTATTTGTAGTTAATTCTGTAATTGAACTAGTGATGGCAGATGCAGTTATGATGTTAATGGGGGCAGGGTTTAATTTTTCTATCTTTTCGCACTTCTCACAGAGACTACAGAACTGAGTGTGAGAGTGTGATGTTAATTACTGTCCTGGTATGTCATATTTGTAACAAATTATTAACACTATACGATCGGATGTCATTGTGATGTTGGATTGGGACCTATTTTCATATATTTTCCAAAGTATTAAGTAATATACATGTATAAATAAGAGTATTTTATTATATATACACTACCGTGTCAAAAGTTTAAGATCGGTAAGATTTTTTATGTTTTTAAAAGAAGTCTCTTCTGCTCACCAAGGCAGCAATTTTTTGATAAAAAATACACAAAAAACAGTAATGTTGTGAAATATTATGACAATTTAAAATGACTTTTTTATGTTAATATATATTAAAATGTAATTTATTCCTCTGAAAAAAAGCTGAATTTTCAGCATCATTACTCCAGTCTTCAGTGTCACATGATCCTTCACAAATCACTCTAATAGGTGGTTTGCAGTCACGTGATTGTGTTTACGCGCGGACTGCAGATGGAGGGCAAGGAGTGAAGAGCGCAATGGACGAGATGGAGGAAAATCCGTACTGTACTACTTTAGACGCTATTACAAGAGAAATATAAACAGAAAATCAAAACATATGTTGGACGTGATCCTTAAGTTATGAAGAGGACCGATTTTCAACTAAATTGAGAGATTTGCCTGCCATCGAGGCTGTAGATATCAGCAACTAAAGCCCTATTCGCACGGGATTAGTATTACCTGGGGACCACATGTGAATTTGAAATTACCCACCCACATCTGAGTTTCGTGTGGCGCATTCGCACGGGATAAGCGAAGCCTGTGATTTTACTCGAATTTACTGACTTATCTCCCGGATATGATGTCATTAGGCTATGGCTTTGAAATGTCTTGTGTTGTTATAATGTCGTTATTATGTCTAGCTGTATATAATAAACAGAAGAACTGTCCTTGTATGCTGCTAAACATGTCATTCATCTCCATCTAATCGTTCTTTTTGTTTTTGCTCTTATGGTTTTCAGCTTTCTCTTTCTGCAAATTGTATAAGTTAGTTGTACTAGCGATATGACCCCGCACCCAAAATACTATCAAAACACTCCAACTCAGCCTCTATTATCCGCGAAGGCGGATAAAAAGGCGCAGATGAAACAAAAACCTTGAAAAAATTATATGCGATTTGGCCAAATCACAGAGTGTCCGAAAATTCGCACGGGACTAATATTATCACAGGACCTCGGTGTTCGCGCGAAATATAGTAGGTCATTTGCGGGGGAATTATTACTTTACAAATTGGAGACATGGCCGATTCGTACGGGATTTAAGATAACAGACAAACTCCGCAATTACTACAAATTACTACAAGTCCCCAGGTAACGTTAATACTAATCCCGTGCGAATAGGGCTTTACAGACATGCTTGACTTTACAAAGTTCGTAAACTGGCACGTTACACAAACATCCACATAAGTGTATTTAAACACCCGAATAATGTAATTATAAGCCACATAAATAATGTATTAACTCACATTTGACGAAGTGATCACTGCACACTGTACAAACACACAGGCATTTTCCCATTCGGCTCCTCCCGACTCGTAGACGTAAGTTTTTTTTTTTTACCGGTGTTTACCTGATTCAAATGTAGCATGGGCAGCGGAGCAACGCAAGGACTCCGAGCTCCAGGTAGTCATTGACTGGGTCGAAGCCGGGAGGAGGCCTACGTGGGAAGAGGTCATGACTTTTGGACCAGTAGTGAGGGGGCTGTGGTCCATGCGGGATGGCCTGGCATTGAATTCGGGATTGTTGCAGCGAGGATTCGTGGAACCAGTGACAGGTGTAACCAGGTGGCAGACAGTAGTGCCTAGGTCCTGTCAACGCTTGGTTCTAGAAGCGATGCATGGCCAACCAGGGGTAGGACATTTTGGAGTAAACAAAACATTAAAACGTGTTCGGCAAGAGTTCTACTGGCACACCTGCCGTAGGGATGTGGAGTCATTCTGTCGTCGGTGTGATGCCTGCACTGCTAAAAAAGGCCCAACGGGCCAGTCTCATGCCCCGCTACAACAACGGCTGGTAGGCTGTCCAATGGATCGTGTGGCCGTAGATGTACTAGGACCTTTTCCACAGACCCCTCGAGGAAATCGGTTTGTGGTAGTCGTGATGGACTACTTCACCAAATGGCCAGAGGCATATGATGTTCCCAACCAGGAGGCGGGGACAGTGGCGGAAGTCCTGTTGGAAGGTCTGTTTGCTCGCTTTGGGGTTCCCTCTGAAATGCATACCGATCAGGGTAGGAACTTTGAGTCTCGTGTGTTCTCTGAGTTCTGCCAGCAGTTGGGCATTCGGAAGACAAGGACAACGCCCCTACACCCCCAGAGCGATGGGTTAGTAGAGAGGTACAATCGAACACTGGCCACCCAGCTAGCTCTTTGTGTGAGCCAGGATCAAAAGGACTGGGATCTTCAGTTACCTATGGTCCTGCTTGCAAGTCGTAGTGCCGTGCAGGAGACCACTGGATGTACACCAGCTCTCCTTATGCTGGGCAGAGAATTGCGAACCCCGTCCTCCCTATTGATGGGTCAACCGCCAGATGCACCAAAGGTCCCCCCGGATTGGAGTATGCGCATCAGCTACAGGACCGGCTGCAGTCAGCTCATGAGTTTGCTCGTTGTCAGGCTATGCAGGCGGGTAGTACGCCAAAAACGGGCATATGACCATCATTGTTCGGGACGTGATTTTAATGATGGAGAGCTGGTATGGATTTATAGTCCGAAGAGGAAAAAGGGGCGTTCACCTAAGCTGGATTGTGCCTGGGTAGGACCCTGTTGTGTAGTGAAGAGACTTGGGGAGTCTAGTTTATCGGGTTCGGAAGAGGCCTGGGGGACAGACTGTGGTGTTACACCGAGACCGGATGGCACCATATGTGGAGACGTCAACCTTTCAAGAGGAGAGGACGAGGTGGCAGGCCACTGGGGCGACCCACCCTGCGGACGAAGGAGCTGAAGAGCGCAGCGTCGGACAAAGGGTGGGAAACCTCAGCGGTCTGTGAAGAGGGTGACCCTTTGACCCAGGCTCCTGGGGGCACTCTGGAGTACTCTCGGAGGAGCTGGAGACGCAGCGCCGGGAGGGTCTGGAGTTCTTCTGGGTCGGTCTGGGTTGAGGGCGCCTGAAGATCGCACCATGAGCCCTGATCATTGTTCGAATGGCAGCAGACATCGCAGTGGAGGCTGGTCATATTACCCCGGAGGCGGAGTACAGGCCAACTACTCCCTTGAGGCAGGAGCTCTACCTGCCAGGTGGCAACAGCAGACCCCAAGAGCGAGGACTGGATCACGGCTTCGTCCCAGAGAGGCACTTCGGGTGCCCCCGGCGTTTCATGGATTTCACATTCCTCGGGGACGAGGAAACCTGAGGAGGGGGCAATGTGGCGCTGACACTGTTTATTCTTTTATAAATATGATTACTGATTCACCTGCTGTTTGGGGGGAG
>JAQIUQ010006233.1:0-71225 GCA_030378365.1 Hybognathus amarus
CTGCGAGCAGCGACGCGTGCAGCGGTGGACGTGCACCCCTGTGCCCAGGATTGGGATGGCGGGCCCCGGCTTCGGCCCCCACCTTCCTGCCTCAAGCACACATATATAATATACATACATATATATATATATATATATATATATATATATATAAGTCGGTGACCCACCTTGGTGCCCTTAGGCTATCCTGTAGTGAATAAAAACGTAAACCTGCTTGACAACATACTAGTATGTATTCCACAATTGGAATACATACTAACATACTAGTCAGAACTGAATAGTTGATATCTGAATGACAGATCACCATAGAAGTCACTGGAAAAAATGTGACTAGTAACAAAAGAATAGTTACTAGTCACCATTGAAGATAAGTACTAGTGTCTAATGAATAAGTACTAGTATCTGATTTAATAGGTACTAGCATCTAATGAATAAGTACTAGTAACTAATTAATAAGCATTGGTATGTAATGAATAAGGACTAGCATCTAATGAATAAGTACTAGTATCTAATAAATAAGGACTAGTGTCTAATGAATAAGTACTAGTATCTTTAAAAAGGTACTAGTACCTAAAGAATAAACACTAGTATCTAAAGAAAGGCACTAGTATCTAAAGAATAAGCACTAGTAGCTAATGAATAAGTACTAGTACTTAATGGAATAGATACTAGTATCTAAAAAATAAGTACTAGTAGCATGAAAATAGAGACTAGTAGGTTAAAATGATTAAATGTTAAAACGGCTTGCCATACTCTATCTGTCGTTTCGACTAGTCACAATTACGTTACAGATATCTTAAATGATAATACAAACTATCCAAAATGTAATTACGACTAGAAAGACGTTGTTGATATCTACAATGTTAATTACGAATAGTCAAACTTAGCTTTTAAATGTTAAAAGGGCTTGCCATACAGAAGTGTAGGCTCAGAGAGACACTCAACATTTTCAAACCAAAATATCTGACTTTCTGTGGGTCCTAGCTCATGAGTGTAAATTAGAAAGTTGTCCGGCTTGAGGAGAATATATGAATATATGAAACGATGAGATCAACATGTGTACTGAGTTTCATATTATTACATGCAAGCGTGTTTGATTTATGGACCAAGTTTTTGGACCCCGTTCCAGGGGGCGCTGTCTAGCCCCCTTGCCACACCCGGGTACCATCTTCCCGGCTCTGATGGCTGTGGGATCTGACCTGTGTGCAAAGTTTCAAGAGTTTTCAAACCCATTAAGGGCCCCAAAAGCCGCTAAGAGACTCAAAATCATCAAAAAAAAGGAATGTTAAAGTTTGATGCGTTGCTATGGCAACATTATCTTAGATATTGAATAATGCTTTCACAGCTCTTCATCTGGCGTGTGTTTACATTATACAGATGAAGTTCGAAGCAAATCGGGTAAAAGTAAGAGTGTGATTTCAAAGCATTTTGCAAGTGAAACACTTTCTGCTGCCAGTTGGTGGCGCTATATATTTGACTCACAATAGTCACATCCATGTGATCGGCCTCTTACAACGAACACACTGCTGAAGTTTCATCAAGATCAGTTAATGTATGCAGAAGTTTTAACACACTTCCTTTTTGATTTATGGACCAAGTTAATTTAATTAATACACTAATTATATAAAACTATTGTCAATGCACTACAATTAAACAGGTTATATGTCTTTACTTATAAAAAAATAAAAACAAAAACTTATTTAAAAAATACCAGGCTTAAGAAATGTATTTACTTTAGCAGGCCAGACACACAGTGAAATTATTAAGCCCCCTCCCCCTACACACACACACACAGAGACTGTGTGTCAAAAGACTCAATCACACACACACACAGACTGTGTGACAGGCCTAGGCTCAGAAAGAGCATGATCATATTCAAACTACAATATCTGACTTTCTGTGGGTTTGAGCTTATTATTGTTAATTAGAAAGTTGTTTGGCTTGAATAGAACAATATACACGGCAAGTTTTGTAACTGTCAGTAAAACTAACCAAGTTATAACACACTTTATGTGTCCTTTTTTAGTCAAAAAAATCCGCCACTGGCCAAACCGTTCCGAGATATCAAAAATCCGTCCGGAATATAGCATCCTCAATGTCTTGACTTCATGCACATCTGAGTTTGGTGGTGATTGGTAACAGCATGGGTTGTAATTTGATGTTTTTCTAGGACAATTATTTTAAAAAAAAAAACATAATTCCCGGGTTCCGTTCGAACTGTCTGGAAAACTAGTAGCACGAAAGTTGTTTGGCCTGATGTGATCTGATGAGTGTACCGAGTTTCATATTAATCCATGCACGTGTGTTCGATTTATGGACAAATGTTCGAAATCCCTGAAAGAATGCATCCTAAAAAGTAATGGTAAAGATCCGATGCGTCGCCACGGCAACAGTTTCAAAGATATCAAGAATCCATTCATAGGTCTTCATCTGCCGTGTATGTACATTATACAGATGAAGTTTATGAGCAAAATCGGGTAAAAATAAGAGGGTGATTTCAAAGCATTTTGAAAGTGACACACTTCCTGCTGCCGAGTTGGTGGCGGCTATAACTTTGACTCACAATAGTCACATCCATGCTGATCGTCCTCTTACAGCGAACGCACTGCTGAAGTTTCATCCAGATGAGTTAGAACGTATGCTGAAATGATGACACACTTCCTGTTTCACGCTCTCGCCAGAATGCCTCTTCCGTTTCCGCCGACGGCCAAACCGTTCGAGATATTCAAAATCCCCACACAAACTTTCATCCTCAATGTCTTGACTTCTAGCCTGACCGAGTTTCGTTAGAATTTGGATCAGAGCTCTAGGAGGAGCATCTAAAAGTTCATTGCGTGTGTTTTACAAAAAAACCTCAATAGCCGACTTCCTGTTGGGCTGGGGTAAAAAGCAAGAACGCGAGGTAATAGATGAAATTCTGCTATCGACATGTGTACCGAGTTTCATATTATTACATGCAAGTGTGTTTGAGTTGTGGACCAGGGGTCGGGACCCCATTCCAGGGGGCGCTGCTACGAGCCGCCCCTGCCACGCCCGGGTACCAGCTTCAGCCCGGCTCTGATGGCCGCGGGTTCTGACCCGTGTGCAAAGTTTCAAGAGTTTTCGAACATGTTAAGGGCCCCAAAAGTGCCCGCAAGAGCCGCTAGATACCTAGAAAACAGAAAGGAACTACTACCTATCAGGCTGGGCATGAGAGCTGCGAGGATGCTGGTTGCCGGGCCTCAGCCCGTGGCACGCAAACCTCGGTGCCTAAAGGGCACTCGGGATGGCGGGACCGTCGGCTTTGGCCCTCCATCGCGGCCTCAGCCAGGTATCCACAATACAAGAGTAGTAATAAGAGAAATAGAGAGCAAGAGAGAGAAGAGAGAGAGAATAAACATATATATATAAAGCCAGTGGCACTGCCACCCGGTGCCTTTAGGTCATTCTGACGACGGCAAAAATGAACCCCTGTTGGAAGCACATAACTAATATGCATTCAATACGCAACATAAGCATACTAGTCAGAACTGAATAGTTGATATCTGAATGACAGATCACCATAGAAGTCACTGGAAAAAATGTGACTAGTAACAAAAGAATAGTTACTAGTCACCATTGAAATAAGTACTAGTGTCTAATGAATAAGTACTAGTATCTATTTAATAGGTACTAGCATCTAATGAATAAGTACTAGTAACTAATTAATAAGCATTGGTATGTAATGAATAAGGACTAGCATCTAATGAATAAGTACTAGTATCTAATAAATAAGGACTAGTGTCTAATGAATAAGTACTAGTATCTTTAAAAGGTACTAGTACCTAAAGAATAAACACTAGTATCTAAAGAAAAGGCACTAGTATCTAAAGAATAAGCACTAGTAGCTAATGAATAAGTACTAGTACTTAATGGAATAGATACTAGTATCTAAAAATAAGTACTAGTAGCATGAAAATAGAGACTAGTAGGTTAAAATGATTAAATGTTAAAACGGCTTGCCATACTCTATCTGTCGTTTCGACTAGTCACAATTACGTTACAGATATCTTAAATGATAATACAAACTATCCAAAATGTAATTACGACTAGAAAGACGTTGTTGATATCTACAATGTTAATTACGAATAGTCAAACTTAGCTTTTAAATGTTAAAAGGGCTTGCCATACAGAAGTGTAGGCTCAGAGAGACACTCAACATTTTCAAACCAAAATATCTGACTTTCTGTGGGTCCTAGCTCATGAGTGTAAATTAGAAAGTTGTCCGGCTTGAGGAGAATATATGAATATATGAAACGATGAGATCAACATGTGTACTGAGTTTCATATTATTACATGCAAGCGTGTTTGATTTATGGACCAAGTTTTTGGACCCCGTTCCAGGGGGCGCTGTCTCAGCCCCCTTGCCACACCCGGGTACCATCTTCCCGGCTCTGATGGCTGTGGGATCTGACCTGTGTGCAAAGTTTCAAGAGTTTTCAAACCCATTAAGGGCCCCAAAAGCCGCTAAGAGACTCAAAATCATCAAAAAAAGGAATGTTAAAGTTTGATGCGTTGCTATGGCAACATTATCTTAGATATTGAATAATGCTTTCACAGCTCTTCATCTGGCGTGTGTTTACATTATACAGATGAAGTTTGAAGCAAATCGGGTAAAAGTAAGAGTGTGATTTCAAAGCATTTTGAAAGTGAAACACTTTCTGCTTCCAGTTGGTGGCGCTATATATTTGACTCACAATAGTCACATCCATGTGATCGGCCTCTTACAACGAACACACTGCTGAAGTTTCATCAAGATCAGTTAATGTATGCAGAAGTTTTAACACACTTCCTTTTTGATTTATGGACCAAGTTAATTTAATTAATACACTAATTATATAAAACTATTGTCAATGCACTACAATTAAACAGGTTATATGCCTTTACTTATAAAAAAATAAAAATAAAAACTTATTTAAAAAATACCAGGCTTAAGAAATGTATTTACTTTAGCAGGCCAGACACACAGTGAAATGATTAAGCCCCCTCCCCTAACACACACACACACACACACACAGACTGTGTGTCAAGAGACTCAAGAAAGACTCAGGCTCAGAAAGAGCATGATCATATTCAAACTACAATATCTGACTTTCTGTGGGTTTGAGCTTATTATTGTTAATTAGAAAGTTGTTTGGCTTGAATAGAACAATATACACGGCAAGTTTTGTAACTGTCAGTAAAACTAACCAAGTTATAACACACTTTATGTGTCCTTTTTTAGTCAAAAAAATTCGCCACGGCCAAACCGTTCGAGATATCACAAATCCGTCCGGAATTTAGCATCCTCAATGTCTTGACTTCATGCACACCGAGTTTGGTGGTGATTGGTAACAGCATGGGTTGTAATTTGATGTTTTTCTAGGACATTTATCTAAAAAAAAAAAAACATAATTCCCGACTTCCGTTTGAACTGTCGTAAAACTTAGAGCACGAAAGTTGTTTGGCCTGATGTGATCTATGAGTGTACCGAGTTTCATATTAATCCATGCACGTGTGTTTGATTTATGGACAAATGTTCGAATCCCTAAAAGAATGCATCCTAAAGAATGGTAAAGTTTGATGCGTCGCCACGGCAACAGTTTCAAAGATATCAAGAATCCATTCATAGGTCTTCATCTGCCGTGTATTTACATTATACAGATGAAGTTTGAAGCAAATCGGGTAAAAATAAGAGGGTGATTTCAAAGCATTTTGAAAGTGACACACTTCCTGCTGCCAGTTGGTGGCGCTATAACTTTGACTCACAATAGTCACATCCATGTGATCGTCCTCTTACAGCGAACGCACTGCTGAAGTTTCATCCAGATCAGTTAATGTATGCTGAAGTTATGACACACTTCCTGTTTCACGTTTCTCGCCATAGTTTCGTTTCCTCGCCACGGCCAAACCGTTCGAGATATCAAAAATCCCCACACAAACTTTCATCCTCAATGTCTTGACTTCACGCTGACCGAGTTTCGTCGAATTTGGATCAGAGCTCTAGGAGGAGTATTTAAAAGTTCATTGCGTGTGTTTTACAAAAAAACCTCAATAGCCGACTTCCTGTTGGGCTGGGGTAAAAAGTAAGAACACGAGGTATAGATGAAATTCTGCTATCGACATGTGTACCGAGTTTCATATTATTACATGCAAGTGTGTTTGAGTTATGGACCAGGTGTTCGGACCCCATTCCAGGGGGCGCTGACGAGCCGCCCTGCCACGCCCGGGTACCAGCTTCAGCCCGGCTCTGATGGCCGCGGGTTCTGACCCGTGTGCAAAGTTTCAAGAGTTTTCGAGCATGTTAAGGGCCCCAAAAGTGCCCGAGTAGTCGCTAGAAAAAAAGAAAAAAAAAAAAAAAAAAAAAAAAAAAAAAATAATCGGAAGGAAAACAATAGGGCTCTGCGCCCTTTCAGGGCTTGGGCCTAAAATATATATATAAATATAGCTGCGAGCAGCGCATCGCGGGCCAAGCCCCGGTGGCACCGGCAACCCCGGTGCCTAAAGGCACCGGGATGGCGGTACCGCCGGCTTTGGCCCTCCCATCGCTGCTCGCAGCTATATTTATATATATATATATATATATATATATATATATATATATATATATATATATAAAGCCGGTGGCACCGCCACCTTGGTGCCTTTAGGGTTATTCTGTATCGACGTGCAAAAACGTAACCCCTGCTTTGGAATACATACTAGTATGTATTCCACAATTGGAATACATACTAACATACTAGTCAGAACTGAATAGTTGATATCTGAATGACATGATCACCATAGAAGTCACTGGAAAAAATGTGACTTAGTAACAAAAGAATAGTTACTAGTCACCATTGAAAATAAGTACTAGTGTCTAATGAATAAGTACTAGTATCTATTTAATAGGTACTAGCATCTAATGAATAAGTACTTAGTAACTAATTAATAAGCATTGGTATGTAAATGAATAAGGACTAGCATCTGAATGAATAAGTACTAGTATCTAATAAATAAGGACTAGTGTCTAATGAATAAGTACTAGTATCTTTAAAAAGGTACTAGTACCTAAAGAATAAACACTAGTATCTAAAGAAAAGGCACTAGTATCTAAAGAATAAGCACTAGTAGCTAATGAATAAGTACTAGTACTTAATGGAATAGATACTAGTATCTAAAAAATAAGTACTAGTAGCATGAAAATAGAGACTAGTAGGTTAAAATGATTAAATGTTAAAACGGCTCTGCCATATCTCTATCTGTCGTTTCAACTAGTCACAATTACGTTACAGATATCTTAAATGATAATACAAACTATCCAAAATGTAATTACGACTAGAAAGACGTTGTTGATATCTACAATGTTAATTACGAATAGTCAAACTTAGCTTTTAAATGTTAAAAGGGCTTGCCATACAGAAGTGTAGGCTCAGAGAGACACTCAACATTTTCAAACCAAAATATCTGACTTTCTGTGGGTCCTAAGCTCATGAGTGTAAATTAGAAAGTTGTCCGGCTTGAGGAGAATATATGAATATATGAAACGATGAGATCAACATGTGTACTGAGTTTCATATTATTACATGCAAGCGTGTTTGATTTATGGACCAAGTTTTTGGACCCCGTTCCAGGGGGCGCTGCACTCAGCCCCCTTGCCACACCCGGGTACCATCTTCCCGGCTCTGATGGCTGTGGGATCTGACCTGTGTGCAAAGTTTCAAGAGTTTTCAAACCCATTAAGGGCCCCAAAAGCCGCTGAAGAGACTCAAAATCATCAAAAAAAAGGAATGTTAAAGTTTGATGCGTTGCTATGGCAACATTATCTTAGATATTGAATAATGCTTTCACAGCTCTTCATCTGGCGTGTGTTTACATTATACAGATGAAGTTTGAAGCAAATCGGGTAAAAGTAAGAGTGTGATTTCAAAGCATTTTGCAAGTGAAACACTTTCTGCTGCCAGTTGGTGGCGCTATATATTTGACTCACAATAGTCACATCCATGTGATCGGCCTCTTACAACGAACACACTGCTGAAGTTTCATCAAGATCAGTTAATGTATGCAGAAGTTTTAACACACTTCCTTTTTGATTTATGGACCAAGTTAATTTAATTAATACACTAATTATATAAAACTATTGTCAATGCACTACAATTAAACAGGTTATATGTCTTTACTTATAAAAAATAAAAACAAAAACTTATTTAAAAAATACCAGGCTTAAGAAATGTATTTACTTTAGCAGGCCAGACACACAGTGAAATTATTAAGCCCCCTCCCCCTACACACACACACAGAGACTGTGTGTCAAAAGACTCAATCACACACACACACAGACTGTGTGACAGGCCTAGGCTCAGAAAGAGCATGATCATATTCAAACTACAATATCTGACTTTCTGTGGGTTTGAGCTTATTATTGTTAATTAGAAAGTTGTTTGGCTTGAATAGAACAATATACACGGCAAGTTTTGTAACTGTCAGTAAAACTAACCAAGTTATAACACACTTTATGTGTCCTTTTTTAGTCAAAAAAATCCGCCACGGCCAAACCGTTCGAGATATCAAAAATCCGTCCGTAATATAGCATCCTCAATGTCTTGACTTCATGCACACCGAGTTTGGTGGTGATTGGTAACAGCATGGGTTGTAATTTGAATGTTTTTCTAGGACAATTATTTAAAAAAAAAAAACATAATTCCCGACTTCCGTCTGAACTGTCGTAAAACTTAGAGCACGAAAGTTGTTTGGCCTGATGTGATCTATGAGTGTACCGAGTTTCATATTAATCCATGCACGTGTGTTTGATTTATGGACAAATGTTCGAATCCCTAAAAGAATGCATCCTAAAAGAATGGTAAAGTTTGATGCGTCGCCACGGCAACAGTTTCAAAGATATCAAGAATCCATTCATAGGTCTTCATCTGCCGTGTATGTACATTATACAGATGAAGTTTGAAGCAAATCGGGTAAAATAAGAGGGTGATTTCAAAGCATTTTGAAAGTGACACACTTCCTGCTGCCAGTTGGTGGCGCTATAACTTTGACTCACAATAGTCACATCCATGTGATCGTCCTCTTACAGCGAACGCACTGCTGAAGTTTCATCCAGATCAGTTAATGTATGCTGAAGTTATGACACACTTCCTGTTTCACGTTTCTCGCCATAGTTTCGTTTCCTCGCCACGGCCAAACCGTTCGAGATATCAAAAATCCCCACACAAACTTTCATCCTCAATGTCTTGACTTCTACGCTGACCGAGTTTCGTCGAATTTGGATCAGAGCTCTAGGAGGAGTATTTAAAAGTTCATTGCGTGTGTTTTACAAAAAAACCTCAATAGCCGACTTCCTGTTGGGCTGGGGTAAAAAGCAAGAACGCGAGGTATAGATGAAATTCTGCTATCGACATGTGTACCGAGTTTCATATTATTACATGCAAGTGTGTTTGAGTTATGGACCAGGTGTTCGGACCCCATTCCAGGGGGCGCTGACGAGCCGCCCTGCCACGCCCGGGTACCAGCTTCAGCCCGGCTCTGATGGCCGCGGGTTCTGACCCGTGTGCAAAGTTTCAAGAGTTTTCGAGCATGTTAAGGGCCCCAAAAGTGCCCGAGTAGCTCGTGCAAAAAAAAAAAAAAAAAAAAAAAAATAAATTGGGAGAGGAAAGCAGATAAGGCTCTGTGCACACTTTGAGGCTTGGCGCCTAAAAGAATTGGAAGGAAAACAATAAGGGTCTACCCGCCTTGGGGGCTTGGGCCCTGAAAAATCAGGGCTTGGGCCCTAAGAGAGTTCCGGAAGGAAGACAATAAGGGCTCTGCGCCCTTTCAGGGCTTGGGCCCTGGGAAATACCAGGCTTAAGAAATGTATTTACCTTTTCAGCAGGCCAGACACACAGTGAAAAAGTGATTAAGCCCCCTCCCCCTACACACACACACACACACAGAGATATCACAAATCCGTCCCGGAATTTAGCATCCTCAATGTCTATGCTGCACATTTCATGCACACCGAGTTTGGTGGTGATTGGTAACAGCATGGGTTGCAATTTGATGTTTTTCTAGGACATTTATTTAAAGAAAAAAACCATAATTCCCGACTTCCGTTTGAACGCTGCTCAATGCATGTGCCAGGAAGAGCTCTTGTGTTACTGATGAAGAAGGAGGTACCATCACATGATTGAAGCTACCTTTCTGAAAAAGAGTATGTGATATGATATTGCTACAATGTTTTTAAAAATATATTTTAAATTCAAATTCCAACTGTTCTTTCAGTTCAACCTATAATGGTCTGATTCAGGGCCCAAGCCCTGAAAGGGCGCAGAGCCCTATTTGTTTTCCTTCCGATTATTTTTTTTTTTTTTTTTTTTTTTTTTTTTTTTCTTTCTAGCGACTATTCGGGCACTTTTTGGGGCCCTTAACATGTCTCGAAACTCTTGAAACTTTGCACACGGGGTCAGAACCCCCGGCCATCAGAGCCGGGCTGAAGCTGGTACCCGGGCGTGGCAGGGCGGCTCGTCAGCGCCCCCTGGAATGGGGTCCAACACCTGGTCCCATAACTCAAACACACTTGCATGTAATAATATGGAACTCGGTACACATGTCGATAGCAGAATTTCATCTATACCTCGCGTTCTTGCTTTTTACCCCAGCCCAACAGGAAGTCGGCTATTGAGGTTTTTTTGTAAAACACACGCAATGAACTTTTAAATACTCCTCCTAGAGCTCTGATCCAAATTCGACGAAAACTCGGTCAGCGTGAAGTCAAGACATTGAGGATGAAAGTTTGTGTGGGGATTTTTGATATCTCGAACGGTTTGGCCGTGGCGAGGAAACGAAACTATGGCGAGAAACGTGAAACAGGAAGTGTGTCATAACTTCAGCATACATTAACTGATCTGGATGAAACTTCAGCAGTGCGTTCGCTGTAAGAGGACGATCACATGGATGTGACTATTGTGAGTCAAAGTTATAGCGCCACCAACTGGCAGCAGGAAGTGTGTCACTTTCAAAATGCTTTGAAATCACCCTCTTATTTTTACCCGATTTGCTTCAAACTTCATCTGTATAATGTAAATACACGGCAGATGAAGACCTATGAATGGATTCTTGATATCTTTGAAACTGTTGCCGTGGCGACGCATCAAACTTTACCATTCTTTTAGGATGCATTCTTTTAGGGATTCGAACATTTGTCCATAAATCAAACACACGTGCATGGATTAATATGAAACTCGGTACACTCATAGATCACATCAGGCCAAACAACTTTCGTGCTCTAAGTTTTACGACAGTTCAAACGGAAGTCGGGAATTATGTTTTTTTTTTTTAAATAATTGTCCTAGAAAAACATCAAATTACAACCCATGCTGTTACCAATCACCACCAAACTCGGTGTGCATGAAGTCAAGACATTGAGGATGCTAAATTCCGGACGGATTTGTGATATCTCGAACGGTTTGGCCGTGGCGGATTTTTTTGACTAAAAAAGGACACATAAAGTGTGTTATAACTTGGTTAGTTTTACTGACAGTTACAAAACTTGCCGTGTATATTGTTCTATTCAAGCCAAACAACTTTCTAATTAACAATAATAAGCTCAAACCCACAGAAAGTCAGATATTGTAGTTTGAATATGATCATGCTCTTTCTGAGCCTAGGCCTGTCACACAGTCTGTGTGTGTGGGTGATTTTGAGTCTCTGGACACACAGTCTCTGTGTGTGTGTGTAGGGGGAGGGGGCTTAATCATTTCACTGTGTGTCTGGCCTGCTAAAGTAAATACATTTCTTAAGCCTGGTATTTTTTAAATAAGTTTTTATTTTTATTTTTTTATAAGTAAAGGCATATAACCTGTTTAATTGTAGTGCATTGACAATAGTTTTATATAATTAGTGTATTAATTAAATTAACTTGGTCCATAAATCAAAAAAGTAAGTAAATAAATCAAAAAGGAAGTGTGTTAAAACTTCTGCATACATTAACTGATCTTGATGAAACTTCAGCAGTGTGTTCGTTGTAAGAGGTCGATCACATGGATGTGACTATTGTGAGTCAAATATATAGCGCCACCAACTGGCAGCAGAAAGTGTTTCACTTTCAAAATGCTTTGAAATCACACTCTTACTTTTACCCGATTTGCTTCAAACTTCATCTGTATAATGTAAACACACGCCAGATGAAGAGCTGTGAAAGCATTATTCAATATCTAAGATAATGTTGCCATAGCAACGCATCAAACTTTAACATTCCTTTTTTTTGATGATTTTGAGTCTCTTAGCGGCTTTTGGGGCCCTTAATGGGTTTGAAAACTCTTGAAACTTTGCACACAGGTCAGATCCCACAGCCATCAGAGCCGGGCTGAAGATGGTACCCGGGTGTGGCAAGGGGGCTAGACAGCGCCCCCTGGAACGGGGTCCAAAAACTTGGTCCATAAATCAAACACGCTTGCATGTAATAATATGAAACTCAGTACACATGTTGATCTCATCGTTTCATATATTCATATATTCTCCTCAAGCCGGACAACTTTCTAATTTACACTCATGAGCTAGGACCCACAGAAAGTCAGATATTTTGGTTTGAAAATGTTGAGTGTCTCTCTGAGCCTACACTTCTGTATGGCAAGCCCTTTTAACATTTAAAAGCTAAGTTTGACTATTCGTAATTAACATTGTAGATATCAATAACGTCTTTCTAGTCGTAATTACATTTTGGATAGTTTGTATTATCATTTAAGATATCTGTAACGTAATTGTGACTAGTCGAAACGACAGATAGAGTATGGCAAGCCGTTTTAACATTTAATCATTTTAACCTACTAGTCTCTATTTTCATGCTACTAGTACTTATTTTTTAGATACTAGTATCTATTCCATTAAGTACTAGTACTTATTCATTAGCTACTAGTGCTTATTCTTTAGATACTAGTGCCTTTTCTTTAGATACTAGTGTTTATTCTTTAGGTACTAGTACCTTTTTAAAGATACTAGTACTTATTCATTAGACACTAGTCCTTATTTATTAGATACTAGTACTTATTCATTAGATGCTAGTCCTTATTCATTACATACCAATGCTTATTAATTAGTTACTAGTACTTATTCATTAGATACTAGTACCTATTAAATAGATACTAGTACTTATTCATTAGACACTAGTACTTATTTCAATGGTGACTAGTAACTATTCTTTTGTTACTAGTCACATTTTTTCCATTGACTTCTATGGTGATCTGTCATTCAGATATCAACTATTCAGTTCTGACTAGTATGTTAGTATGTATTCAATTGTGGAATACATACTAGTATGTATTCCAAAGCAGGGGTTACGTTTTGCACGTCGTGCAGAATAACCCTAAAGGCACCAAGGTGGCGGTGCCACCGGCTTTATATATATATATATATACACTCACCGGCCACTTTATTAGGTACACCTGTCCAACTGCTCGTTAACACTTAATTTCTAAGCAGCCAATCACATGGCGGCAACTCAGTGCATTTAGGCATGTAGACATGGTCAAGACAATCTCCTGCAGGTCAAACCGAGCATCAGTATGGGGAAGAAAGGTGATTTGAGTGACTTTGAACGTGGCATGATTGTTGGTGCCAGAAGGGCTGGTCTGAGTATTTCAGAAACCGCTAATCTACTGGGATTTTCACGCACAACCATCTCTAGGGTTTACAGAGAATGGTCCGAAAAGAAGAAAACATCCAGTGAGTGGCAGTTCTGTGGGTGGAAATGCCTTGTTGATGCCAGAGGTCAGAGGAGAATGGCCAGACTGGTTCAGAGCTGATAGAAGGGCAACAGTGACTCAAATAACCACCCGTTACAACCAAGGTGGGCAGAAGAGCATCTCTGAACACACAGTACGTCGAACTTTGAGGCAGATGGGCTACAGCAGCAGAAGACCACACCGGGTGCCACTCCTTTCAGCTAAGAACAGGAAACTGAGGCTACAATTTGCACAAGCTCATCGAAATTGGACAATAGAAGATTGGAAAACGTTGCCTGGTCTGATGAGTCTCGATTTCTGCTGCGACATTCGGATGGTAGGGTCAGAATTTGGCGTCTACAACATGAAAGCATGGATCCATCCTGCCTTGTATCAACGGTTCAGGCTGGTGGTGGTGGTGTCATGGTGTGGGGAATATTTCTTGGCACTCTTTGGGCCCCTTGGTACCAATTGAGCATCGTTGCAACGCCACAGCCTACCTGAGTATTGTTGCTGACCATGTCCATCCCTTTATGACCACAATGTACCCAACTTCTGATGGCTACTTTCAGCAGGATAATGCGCCATGTCATAAAGCTGGAATCATCTCAGACTGGTTTCTTGAACATGACAATGAGTTCGCTGTACTCAAATGGCCTCCACAGTCACCAGATCTCAATCCAATAGAGCATCTTTGGGATGTGGTGGAACGGGAAGATTCGCATCATGGATGTGCAGCCGACAAATCTGCGGCAACTGTGTGATGCCATCATGTCAATATGGACCAAACTCCCTGAGGAATGCTTCCAGCACCTTGTTGAATCTATGCCACGAAGAATTGAGGCAGTTCTGAAGGCAAAAGGGGGTCCAACCCGTTACTAGCATGGGGTACCTAATAAAGTGGCCGGTGAGTGTATATATATATATATATATATATATATATATAGCTGCGAGCAGCGATGGAGGGCCAAAGCCGGCGGTACCGCCATCCCGGTGCCTTTAGGCACCGGGGTTAGGTGCCACCGGCTTGGGCACGCAATCGCTGCTCGCAGCTATATTAACATTACCATGCTAACATTACAAAATCTGTTTATATATATATATATTGAATGCGAAGCAAAACAAATCAGAAAAGACAAAACACCAATAATAAACAATTCTGTACTTTATTTAATGGTCACCTTAACATCATCTTGCTGTAAAGAAAAAAGGAAGAAAAAGCTGTGTTTGTGACTTTACTTTTCGTCTTCAATTGCATTAAAAAACTTGTTTATAAGTCGCTTTGCATAATTATAAAATGATATGTTGCTAGGTTTGGCAGGGGCAACTTACAACAGTAGGCCCGATGGCACATGTCTTATGATGTTTCAAAAAGAAAGAAAAAGAAAAAAGAAGTTTGCAAATGTTACCTTCATGTTGCACTGCTCTGTGTTCCTTGAGATGTTTTTGAACTTTGTACAACTTTGTGGGTTTGAAATATATGGGGGCACAAAATTGGCAGTGAAAATAAGTGCAGCATTTATGACATATCTACAAAAAGTCCAAGGTTAAAGGCGAACGTTAGCTAGCAAAACATTTTCGGGAAGAAGAGGGCGAAAAAAACATGTTAAGCAAACTATCTTTACAAATATTAAATGGACTATTCATATGTTGTATCGATGAGCTAAATTAGTTTTATTAAAAATAAATCAAACGAGTAGGCTACTACGATTCGCTAAATAAAATTGAACATACCTACTCAAGTTTTGGCTTAAGTTCTTCACATGTTTATCCGATACAATTTGATAGGAGGCGCTGTCTTGAAAAATGAGGGGTCTAGAATGCGGGACTCTGGTGCAGGGGGACTGTAGATGCAGGTCTCCGAGTCTGCAGCTTCAGACTACTCCTTTTCTCACTGTACCTGGCCTGTGGCTTCGTAGACCGAAACGAGATATTTGCACCAAACTCAACGCACCTGTGTGAGAGCTCATTCTGTGGTCGCGTGAAAAAGGACGGGCGAATGGCCACTTGGTGGCGCTATAACTGTTAAAAAGGTGCCAAAATGATGTATTTCTATGGCAAATCCCATGAAATGGATGAAAGCGGCCCTCTACCTGCCTGATTTGCATAAAACCTCACAAAACCGGGCGTGCGCATGCGTCACCTGACCCTGTAGAGGCCTGGAAACTTTTATGGATGTCGGTCCACTGGTGGCCCTTTAACTGTTATAAAGGGGGCAAATGCTCCATAAAATCATATGCAGAATGACATTTAAATGGCTGAAAAATGGTCTGCTCTGCTCAAAACTTCACCAAATTAGCTGAGCACGTGCGCCATATTATTCTAAGGAAGCGTGCAAAGTTTTATGGAGATCGGGCCATCGGTGGAGTTTAAAAGGTGAAAAAGGTGAAAAAATAAAACACCACATTTCCATGAAAAATGAGCAAAAAAGGCAAAACAACGACTCTCTCCACTCCAAGGCACATGTTAAAAAGCTTGATAAAGTTTTTGGAACGCAGCAGTGTAAGCGTCAAGTGCGTAGACCCAAAGGTTTTATTTTTATAGGCCTTTTTAGTCCCTTTTTAGCCCCTATTATTAGGGGTTCAAGCACTGAAAGTGCTGAAACCCTATTGTTATTGTTAATTTACCCACAATGCAACATTCTCCATGTAAAACTGATCGTGCAGGACGAACCGTAAGTCCTAGAGACTTGAAACTTTGTGGGCTGGTAGTAGCTCATATCCGCCGAGAGCGTCACAAAGGCACGCCCCGATCGGCCTGACGGCGGCGCTACAGCGGGCAAAAGTACGAAATGGCTCATAACTCCTCAACCGTCGGGCGTAGGCTCAAGTGTCTTACATCGTTGGAATCCTTGGCTCCAGACGGACAAGATGCATGCCTCGGATTGGCTCGCCCTTCAGGCGCCAATTTCGAGTAAATTGCGTTTTTTTGAAAAACATACTTTTGAGAACTACTTCTAGCGTTTTTGGCCAGATCTGAACCAAACCACTGCAGAAATATTCTCTGGAGTCTCTCTGTCTATAATCATAAAAAAATATTCACAATTTCAATTATCAGTTGCTAAGGGGGACCAAAATGTTGGATGGCACGAGAGCCACTTTTACTAAAACAGTTTTAACTTGTGACTGGAAAGAGATATTTCGCTGAAACTTGGGTCACGTGTTCATGAGCTCATTTTGAGGTCACATGAAAAAAAAATCGTGATGATTGGCCACTTGGTGGCGCTATAACATGAAAAAAACATATAACCACCTGACCGTTAGTCTGATTGACTTGAAAATTGGTATGCAGTGTCTTGGTCCAAGGCCCCATGTATGTGTATGAGGACATTAGTGTATCTCAAAAAACATGGCTGCCATTGGCCAATGAATTTTGAGCACCTATGAGACAAGGTTAACGGAGGCCGAATCGGAACGAAACTTGATGGGCATGTTTGACTCATGGTCCAAGAGGTCTGTAAGAGATTTGAAAGAAATCAGCCACTAGTTGGCGCTAACGAGTTCTATGGCTCTGTAATCATGTAGTGTTGCTCTCATCCCCACAAAATGCATGTCATCGGATAGATCTCTTCACGCTGAACAACTTTGCCTCAAGAACCATTGCTGTCAATCAAATCGTTCGTTAAATATTCACGAATATGTCAAAAACCTACTTTTGCGAACCAGTCCCTGGTTTCTTGTCCCAATTGGAACCAGACCAGTCTAGGACAATTCTCTGGACTCTCTAGATTACAGTTTCTCCAATTGCTAACACACAATTTTGCAAACTAGTCTGGTTTTATCAAAATACTTAACACAATTCACAAAACCACACAGCCAAACTGCAAAATACCTCATATATCCTGCAAAATGAAGCACTGCAACTGAAACTACACATGGCATTATCAAAATCAAACTTTTGCTTGAAGTGGCACACACTTCATTCATATGACCAGATTTTTGCCTAATCAACTGCACACTGTTGGGCATAATGAAAAGCACTCCTATCTTTAGTATGCTTTGCCATAATACTACTGTAAAATATGTATCAGATTGTTCACATGCACAGAAATATTTGCAGATACACACATGCTGTTGAAACTTCATTTTATTTTTTCACTACAGTAAACCAGTCAGTGCAACATATGCACAGCAGAAATATTTACATGCAGGGCTGGACTGGGACAAAAAATCAGCCCTGGACACTTCATCCAGACCGGCCCACTATGCATGTAAACACACACATATATATGGTGCATTTAAAAACAAAATAACGCGCTGGGCCTCCGGCCCAGCCAAGCCGCGGCCCACCGGAATCCCCCATAGTCCCGATGGCCAGAATGCCTGTACCGAAGAAATCGACCAGTAGTTGGCGCTAACGAGTTTTATGGCTCTGTAATCACGTGGTATTGCACACATCCCCACAATATGCATATCTTTTGATAGATCTCCTCATGATGAACAACTTTGCCTCAAGAACCATTGCTGTCAATCAAATCGTTCA
The DNA here is from genome assembly GCA_030378365.1 of Hybognathus amarus. Taxonomy (NCBI): domain Eukaryota; kingdom Metazoa; phylum Chordata; class Actinopteri; order Cypriniformes; family Leuciscidae; genus Hybognathus; species Hybognathus amarus. The sequence continues at coordinate 18,168 of JAQIUQ010006233.1, forward strand.
TTAAATATTCACGAATATGTTAAAAACATACTTTTGCGAACTAGTCCTGGTTTTTTGCTTGATCGGAACCAGATCAGTCTAGGACGATTCTCTGGACTCTCTCGATCAATAATTATCAAAAAAAGTTTAACTTTTGCATTTGATTGGCCATAAACGTGTCATTTAAAAAATGAGCGTGGCTAAATTAATTCAAAAGCCTATAAATCATAAACAAAAACTCAGAACTTCCCAAAAATTGGTGAGCATATGTGCCATAACGTCATTAACAAGCATGCAAAGTTTTATGGAGATCGGACAATAAGTGGCGCTATAACTGTTACAAATCTTAAAAACCATGTATTCCCTATGGTAAATTGCCTGCATTGGCTGTAAATGGTCTTACTAAAATTAATTAATGTCTTTTGATGATTGTTGAGACCTTAACTGCTTGAACCCCTGATAAATGCTGCTTGCAGCTTTAATTGTATTTATTTTTATTAAACTTTATTAAGCTTTTTTATTATTATTACTTATTTTAGAGATTATCAAGAACAAAAAAAATAATATGTTACAAATACCAGTGAGCTGCCTAAATATTTTAAATATTTGATTCAAGCATTCGTTCAAAACTCTACTTATAGCTATAGAGTATTGCACTCTTTGCTGAACAACATAAACTAAAGACTGCAGTTGGACTGTGTCTAATACACTGTAATCTCAATATTGATATATTAGTTTTCCTGTAATCACCCTCAAATATGTATTGTTAAACTTTTCCCACTGGCTTTTATTTAATAAATGCCTTTCCAGATGTTCTGTTCAGCTTCAATATGACCCTATTAAAGAAAGTTGGGCCTTTAAAGGGATACTCCACTTTTTTGGAAATAGGCTCATTTTACAAGCTCCTCCAGAGTTAAACTGTTGAGTTTTACCTTTTTGGAATCCATTCAGCCGATCTCCGCGGTTCTGCCGGTACCACTTTTAGCAAAGCTTAGCATACATCATTGAAGTGCACCAGACCATTAGCATTTCTCCCCAAAAAATTGTGGGAGAAATGCTAAGTGTTTCAATATTTTTCCTATTTAAAACTTGACTCTTTTATAGTTAAATCGTGCACTAAGACAGACGGAAAATGTAAAGTTGCGATTTTCTAGGCTGATATGACTAGGAACTATACTCTCATGATCGCAGGAATGAGTATATAGTTCCTGAATGGATTCAAAAAAGGTAAAACTCAACAGTTTAACTCTGGGGGAGTTGTAAAATGAGCCTATTTCCAAAAAGTGGAGTATCCTTTAAGTGGCACCTTTCCTTCGTAAATAAGTTTATGTTTGAGCGAATCATGTAAGTGTATTTTATGATTTTTGAGCAAAAAGTAATTTCAGTCGATGTCAGCCAATTCAACAACAAATGCGTATAAAGTTGTTGTCATTGTAGGATGTCTATGGAATGCCAAAGCTGACTAAATTAAAAATAAATAAATACATAAATAAATGTACGAAGAAATGTAAAAAAGCAAAAATACATAAATAAATACATAAATAAATATACAAAGAAATGTAAAAAAGTGCAAATAAATGAGTATTTATACTTTTATTTCCATATTTATGTATAATTGTATTTTTTCACACATTTATTTATTTATTTATTTATTTATACATTTATTCATTTATTTATTTCAACTTTTATTCATTTCCACATGTATTTCAGTATTTATGTTTTTATGTCTACATTTCTTTATTTTCACATTTATTTATTTCCGCATTAATTTATTTCCACATTTCATCATTTCCACATTTATTTATTTCAACATTTCTTTGACAATATACTAATGAGGGGGCGTGTTTTAACTCAGACATGAGCAATCGAGCTCAGAGTGGCAGTGCTGAAGCTTTGAGGCCACAGTGACACCTTGTGGAATGTGACCAAATGAACCTCAAGAGCTGTGTGGGCAATATCACATTTTAAGTCGTGTATATCACCCTAACTGTAGCCTATGTAGGGTAGGCTATATAGCAAACCGGGCGTAACACATGAGTAAGGATGTTTTTATTTAGTTATTTTGTACGTATGTCCAGTGATGCCGGGAAGAGCGTGCTGTGTGGTTGGCTGTTTTAACAATTTTCTCTGTATTGTTAGCACATTATGACACATTATGACCTTCAATCAATGCCCTGTAATTTAGGTTCTGAAGCTTATCGCATGGCAGATGATTAAAAAATAGAGACTTGGATTAATAGATACAGATACTTGGACAATGGACATGAAAGCGCGTGAAAGTATATCCACTATTAATAACATGCGGTGGATAGGGCTGATAGCTTGCTTTTGGCTTGTGGTTTATTGTCGATGAGACTCGCACACCAGCGCAGAACACGGAGAGAAACCAGCGCACATTTCACTGACTCCTACGCAAGCATATTGATCAATGAGTTTGAACGCGACTCAGCGGTTTACATTCGCGTTTCCTAATTTTGTATGCATAACATAACAGGTGACAATTCAAATGCTTAAAACGCAACCCATATAACATAGATGCTGCTCATTAGATACTGATTAATCACAAGTCATCAATTTTGAATTATTCTTAAATCAAACAAAACGGGCTCATGTAAACGCAGTGAGCCACATCTCACGCCATGGAGACACAGAAGAATCATATGCCCATTCAAACAGCACCGGTTCGTCCCATGGTCCTGGTGATATTTCCCCCTATAAATTGATTTTATATCTCCCCAAACCTTATTAAATAGGTAGGCTTATAGCTATACATCATCATATATGTCAAGTTCTTAATATTAATCGATAAACTACTCAGTTATTATAATAATAAGGCACTATGGCTGTTATCAGTAAAATAAAATTAACAAGTCAAGTCATTAAAAGTCAAAATCTTAATACAGAATGCATGGCGTGGGATGCGAGGCTCACTGTGATTACATGCCCCTTTTGATTATTGAGAATAATTCAAAATGTGGTGTCTCGTTGTGATTAATCAGTGTCTAAGAGCAGCATCTCGCACAATACGCGACTGATGCGGTTTAAACATTCGCGTTTGCCTTACGCAGTTATGCATGCGAAATTAGGAAACGCGATGTAAACCGGCGTATTGAGTCACGTTTTGTGTGCGAGTCTCATCTAGTCTCATACTACATGGTGTCACTGTGGCCTCAAAGCTTCAGCACTGCCATTCTGAGGTCGATTGCTGATGTCTGTGTTAAAACAAGCCCCCCTCATTAGAATACGGAGAAAAAAAATGTTGGAATAAATAAATGTGGAAATAATTAAACGTGGAAATAAATAAATGTAGACATAAAACATAAATAAATATAAATGAATGTGGAAATAAATAAAAGTGGAAATAAATAAATGTAGAAATAAATAAATGTGAAAAATACAATTATACATAAATATGGAAATAAAAGTATAAATACTCATTTATTTGTACTTTTTTACATTTCTTTGTATATTTATTTATGTATTTATTTTTGTATTTTTGCTTTTTTACATTTCATCGTATATTTATTTATGTATATATTTATTTTTAATTAAGTCAGCTTTGGCATTCCATATATTCAAGCACAATGCTTTTCATTTATTAAAAACAAATTTGCAATAAGTGACTAGCCAGGTAGACATACTGTATAACGTACACCTCATTAAGTTAAACACAATATTAAAAAGTACTTGTAAATACTTAATAAACTTAACATCTTATTTATTTTATAAGCTTTTTGTCATCAATGCTATTTCTTTAAACTCTTTTCATTCTCTCCCACAGACATTGCCGATCCATCCGAAATCATATCCACGGATCCTCTGTTCATAATTTTATCATTCTGTAGATATTATTTTCAATAATAAAAACTTATTATTACTAAACACACCGGAACCACGCTAGGCCAAAAGGTCATAAACCCCCTCTCCCCATCCTCATATCCTCTCATAAACACCTGTCAAAACCAAAATCATTATAAATAATTTTTTGACACAAGCTACTATATAATGACTACTGACGCATAATTTGATTCATCCAACAACATTGTAAAGTCTTCAATTCTGTATTACTAGTGTTTAGTAAAGGAGCTAGAAGTGAAAAAAAATACATTCTATAAAAACATTATTGGGTAAGTTTCAAGAAAAATCCTCCTCGCTCATCCAAAAACAAACTCCAGCAAATTAATTTTTCAGACACGACTGGAACTTAAAACAGCACAGGCTTCTGTGGTCAGATGAAACAAAAAATAGCTTTTTGGCAGCAAACACAAGATGGGTTTGGTGCACACAAGGATTAAAAGTATCCCATGTGTACAATTCAATATATCTTTCATGTTGGTAATATTTTTCTGCTGAACTACAACTTTGGCATCAGGGATTCTATTAAATATCAACAGATAAAAAAAAAAAAAATCTGACGGCTTCTGCTAGAAATCTTATAATGGCCCGTGGTTGAATGGACAATGATCCAAAATAAACATAAAAATCAACAAATAAAAATTATACAGAGCACAAAATGAAACTTTATTCAGAAAAACATTTATTTCATAATGTGATTGATGTAGCTTGATGCAAATTGATACCACAACTTTGATAGGCCTTTTTTATGGAAATTATAATTCAAGATTGACTTTTTGTATTGTTTGATATATAACAGATCTCTGCCTTTCAATTTAAAAGTACATTTTTGAATTTGTTGCACTTTTAAACACTTTGTTTGGCAGTTTTAGATTGTTACTTCATACTGAGGACAGGTTCCCAAGTATAGAGCATGTATTTAAAATAATACTAACAAAATCATTTAAAATAAATGCAATAAGTCTCCTGAGTATCCAGATTTCCTTTTAGATATATCCTTTAAATGTAACATTTTAAGGATTTTTATTTTAATTAATTAATTAATTTATTTATTTTTAACATAAAGAAGACTTCTGTGTGTAGGCCATATTTTGTTTCTTATCTCAAGAGTCAGTGTGCTATCTTTAGATTTTGGAGAAAGATCATACATTTTACAGTAGACCCAAGCTGTGCACTGTGCATTACCCTTAATAGGATAATTCACTGAAAAATTGTGTCATACTTTACTTAGCATCATGATGTTCAAAAGCTAGATTTGAGATGAGATTTGTTTTAGCACAAGGCATACAAGCTTCAGAGTTTACCATATGCTCTTGATGCATGTGTTTACAAAAAATTTAACGTAAATATTCTAATTGTAATTAGAAATGAAAATTCCACTACCTAAATTCATGAATTAAAAATACTCTGCAAATTTACACAACTGTAAATGCTATAATTTCCTTTATTAATGTAGCATAAGAATTGAAATAACAACAGTGTGAAAAAAATATAATCACAGATCAGTACACTTCTATGTAAATGGCAGAAATCATTGCAATAGAACTACCAATACATTGATTTTGATTCTCGCTACAAAATTAAAACATTCCTGTCTATGGGTCTTATTAAGGCATGATTTTAAAGAGGATGTCTGAACTCAAATATTTTACCCTAATTATTCAGTTAATAGCAGTCTTCAGTTAACATCACATCCTCTAGAGAGACAATTTAAGCAAATATTACATAAAAAACAAATAATCTATACAAATTCAAAAAGTAATGAATGTGGATTCACTTCAATTATCATTTATTTTAAGTGCATAGAGAACCTACTTCTCTAAATAATTAGAATGCATAATGGAACCATACCCATTTAAAATGAATCAAAAACAAAAAAAGAATCTCATCTCTGAGAGCAGAATCCTTACATGGGATGAATAGAAGGTCCTTTTCTACAGTAGATGGCAAGGAAATCTAGGGCTGGTGAGAGCAAATGGCATTAATTGTGTTGGACACTCTTCCCTTTCTCCCATAAATGCACTGCTTACAATTTGGACTGTAGGGGCTTCAAGTACTTGTGGTATGACTTCGTGCACCTTAAGAAAAAAATGTATATGAGGTTCTTGTAATCTAATTTTCCAAAATAAATTTAACTTACACAACACAATTTGCCATTGCATTCTTCACCAGACATGATTATGATACATACTCATTTCTAAAATAACATTTTTCACAGACATCCAATCCTATATACTCACCTCAGTATGGTTCAGAGGCGATTTCTTGGCCCACTCAAACATGTGCTCATAGACATTGCCATCATATCGCCCCAGAACAGAATTAAGCATCTCATCGCGGTAGTCAAAGGCATCAACCAGAGCCACTGCATTGGGCCTTAGCTGGAGAGGAGATCCTTCAGTCTCTGAGAGATCTGAGTCAGCTGAGGAACACTTAGCAGACCAGCCTGACAAAGAAGAAAAATATGATCAGGAACAGCTGTTACACCTAGAAGAGATATGCTAAACTGCTGGTCTAGGAACAGCTGTCTCAATGTCCAGTGGCATATTGCAAATCTGTGGGACAACCCTGTGAACCACAAGACAGGGCCCAACCCTGTCAGCATTGTGTTATACAATTAGACAAAAATGCATTTATATCTTAGAGTCATCAAAAGTTTTTTTGTCTGTTTTACCAAAATAGAAAGACTGTAAATGTGTTTATCTGCTTCAAATAAATGTTGTCAACTTTTTGGAGCACACTAGAATATACAAACAAAGCTCAAAGTTAGAACAGTTGGAATGCGTTTAAAAGATAAAAGCTCTAAAACTCCACAGTCATTGCTTTAGTTTTAGAGAAATCAATTTCAAAAGCTCACCACCAGTTTGTTTGTCACAATACCAGTAATAATAACAACAATAATAGTTCAAGCTTAATCAGCACATATTTGTGCTAAAAGAAAAAGAACAAAAGAAGAGTACAATACCAGGGGCCTATACCATGCAGCAGGTTTAGTGTAGCCTGATGTGTGTAGCCTAATTGTTCAAGATCAGCCCACCTGAGCTTTCATTTCTCAAAGGCAGAGAAAGATAGCCACGCTTCGGTTTACACCGATTTAAATTTCTAGCCACTGGGGGACTATACAGGCTAGCCAAGAGGAACTCATATTAATGTTACAAAACCTCAGAAAGTGAAAATTTCATGTCAGGGGATGTTTAAGCACATGCTCCATGAACTCTGGATCAAAGCCTGAGTTGGAGAAAGTTGGTGATCAGCTTTATGTTACCAACAAAGCCTGATTGGATTGGTTTAGATTTGTCAACTCAAAACTAATCCTGTAACCCTTAGTTTGTTCAATTACCATTATGGTACAGGCCCCAGGGCTGTCAAACTCAGCTCCTGGAGGGTCACAATCCTACAGAGTTGAGTTCCAACCCTGTTGAAACACACATACCTGTAGTTTTCAAATAACCCTGAATCAGGCAAGTTTTATTTAGGTTGAAGCTAAAGTCTGCAGGGCTGTGGAGTTTGACACCCCTGGATAAACAGTAAATTTAAAGATCAGTGCAGCAGTTTTGGCTGCTAGTATTGATACATATCTCCTGTTTTTTAATGTATCTGGTGAGTGAGATGACGTTCCCTCTATGATCAGAGACAAAATAACTATTCATAACTGTTATTACAGGGATCCAAACACATGTATGGTCAAAAAAGAGAGAGGTAATCGAACCCTTGTCCGTGGCAAATGTTCAGAAACTGGTAAGTTACTTGCCACCAACCCCTGCCATCCCCCACCCAGCCCAACCCTATAGGCACATAGAGTAAAATGAAATAAAGTTGACAAAAAGGTTTTATAAAAAGATATACCTCACATTCACCTTCACCCTTCGATTGCTAAACGACAGTGAGCACAACTGGAGCTACATGTGCAAAACTCTAACTACAGTCTACAGCACTACAAACAGTCAGCTGAGCTAAACAGTTCACATCACCTGCAAAACGCCAAAACAGCAAAATTCCAAGCAACACAACTCTTAACACAAGGCTCAAAACAGGCTCAGTGCAGCCAAACACTACACAACCAGAAAATACTATCTTTCATTTTTACAGTTTGAACAATTTAAGTGACATACAAAATCATATTTTCTTCAAAGAAAAGAGTGACATTCTTTCACGTGATTTGTTGAAAATTTTAGAACATAATTATTTAAGATAAATGAAAATTAGCAGTTTGCTTCAATAGTCTTTGGTAATTTATGGAATTACAGTAATGAGAAAAAAAGGTAGAAATTAAAAGTACATACTATAATTCGAACAAATAAGTGAGTGCCTCTCTCTAGCATCAGCCACATGTTTTCAGCCTTTCAGCTGAAATTGCAATCAGCAGTGTGTGAAAGGCACAAGGCTGAAATCTATTCTGTTTTGAATGTGTGGTTTACAGATTCGCAATGTGTGTAAGCATTTGGACAAAGTGCTGTAAATCCACAGTGTTGTGCAGGTTATGGTTAAAGTCATGGAATAAGTGCTTAGATTTTTGAAAACCGTGTTTAAGCAATGAAAAACAAACTAGACTTTGGTCCACATGAACTGAGCTGTGCAGACTGGAGTTTGAGTTTTTGCACATGTAGCTCAAGTTGTGCTCACTGTCGTTTAGCAATCGAAAAAAGTTAAAAAATATAAATTACTGACATTTACAATGCACATTAGCTTATCTTTTATTAGTAATAGTAAAATTTGTCTTTCGTTGCTATGCAACCGTACACTGCGCTATTCAGAATGACAAAAGTTATTTAGTAGCTAATGGATTTCCACCACTGAAAAACCCTTGCTATAGCTCTCCTACAAAATGTATTTACAGAGAAGATAAAAACACCCGGGTGTTTGGGTTGCATACCCATCTTTCACTTTGACTAAGCTTTTAATGTTATTACGAAAAGGTGAAGCTGATTGGTTGGTTCTTGTCACATGACCTGTGGTGGAATTCTTGTGGCATTCTGAAAAGTCAAGGTGTTTTCATCTCGCCCCACCTGGAAAAAAACGAGCTTGTCGCTTCAATAATGAGCCTGCTTGCCGCACACCTACATTTGGAATGATGAACTTGAATGCACAAAAGACGTGATTATGTGAACCCCCCCCCCCCTTCTGATGTGGAAAAAGCGGGACGTGCCAAAAAGTGCACTGTTTGCATCCCTGGTTGTTAATGAATAAATCTTAACATTTCACAACATCTAAATTTCGATTAAATTAACTCTGCATTCTCAGGTACAGATTTATTCTCTACGTTGATCAATATATGAACTAAATATGTCTTATATACTGTATGGTCTAGAACCTGTAAAAAGTCTCCAGTGTTCTGCGCGACTCCATGAAGGGCATAAAGCAGAGCCAAAGTGCTGACCACAGAGTGGACAGCTGTATCCCCAATCTCACTCAGTTTAGCTTCAAACAGCTTCACTACCACATAATGACAATGAGCCTGTGGAGAGAGAATGAAAAGGGATTAGTCAAAACCAAAATCTTTAAAACAATCATTTCTGCAACGCTGAATCTGTACAAATCATCTATTATAAAATGATTTAATGGGTTTTGTATACTGAAGCAGTACATTAACTCTTCTGTTTAAAGGGATACTTCAGGATTTAGCATTAAGCTTTGTATTGGTAGGAAACCTGTAGTATTTTCAAATTACCGTGCTTTCCACTCTCATTATCCCCCTGAGATGAGAGATTTATGTATTTTTTGTCTGGAAAAAATCCTCCAAATCATCATTTTGCGTCATCGGAGGATTTTTTGGCCAGAGGCTAAAGACTACAGTCAGTAGTAAGGGCTGTCCTGCATGTTCTCAACCCACCCATAGAGGGTGGGATCTCACTCACAGAATGTACACATAGTGTCAGCCATCTTTTTTTGGTAGCTAAGCTAGCATGCTCTTGTTCTGTGGAGAAAGCTGTGTAGTAGGGGTTACCATCCTTTTTCCTGGACATGTCCGGCCGTCGAAATCTTACAAAATGTCCGGGATGCGATCAGCTTTTGCTTTTTTTGCAGTCATCATTCATTGTTCACATGCACACCTTTTGTTTCAATCTAACTGAATTAATTCCGATTGGTGAATCTGAATGTAGTGTTTACACAAACGCTAAACAAGTGATCGGTTGATGTGCGTTTTAACATTGCTAAGAAAATTTCCGCTCCTCCATGAGAGATACGAGACCGGTGCACCTCACAGGTGTCACTCATCAGTAATCACGTCAGCGGCCTCCTGCCGTTCTCCCATGGCCCATCGTTCTCTTGGACCAATCACATTCAAGCACAAGTAAAGACTGCCAGAAAAAGGCTATACTATCTGCGGCTGCTGAGGAGATTTGGGGTTTCCCCAGTGATTTTAAAAACATTTTATACAGGGGCAATAGAAATTACATTGACTTATGGCATCTCATAATGTTTGGAAACTGTTCAGTGCAGGATTGTAAAGCCTTAAAGAGAGTGGTGCGCGCAGGAGAGCGAATAACTAGGAATGCTCTTCCATCAATGCAGGATATTTACATCCGGCGGAACAGAGTCAGGGCTGTGAAGATATACAAGGATGCCACTCACCCTGGAAATTTATTGATTAAATTTCTGCAATCAGGTATTTCGTAGTCTGATGGCTAAAACGGAGAGGCTCAGGAGGAGCTTCTTCCCACGGCCATCAGACTACTGAACTTGGACATAAAAAACATTACATTTTAAGGACTATGGCGACAAGATGGTTAATACATGACAATGCACTTTTGCACTTTAAAAAACTCCTTAACTTAATACTATTAAAAAAAATGTTTGGGTCTTTTTTAATATTTAGGTATGGTTTTATTACACAGTCTATAGGAAAACCAGACTTATCTTTCATTGCTTGTTGTATGAACTATAACTTGTATGTGACAAATAAACTTTGAACTTTTAGTCTCGTCCTGCTCGCCACAGTAAACATAATGAATGGCGACTGTAGAACACAAAAGCTGAATCCCGGACATTTTGGGCGATATTCGAAAACCTGGGCAGTAGCCTAGACTTGTTGTTTAACTACTGTGCTCTGTGCTCAGCCAAGCAATTCTGCATTCTGAGAGTTGTCTTTCATCCACATAAGCCAAAAATAAATTTTCTGGCTTTTCTCAGTCTAGAAAGCTCCAAATTCAAAAATAATTTCACATTTCTTCTACATAAATGACCCATTTTAAATACACATTCCTCTTTCCCGAGGTGAAGTATCCCTTTAAGAAATTTTGTTTTAAAGGAGAACTTCGGCGAACAATGAACCTTTGGTCTAATAAAACATTGGTACCTAATCAATCGTTCTCTGAGATTTGTTTTCATGATAATCAAATGTAAAGAGTTTTATCTCTAAAAACTGTTTAGCGTATAATGCTAGCACTGGGGGCATTGACTAAGTAAAAAGAAATCGCTAGTTTATACCGCCAACAAGGCTCAAAATAGCCCCACACTAACACAGTAACATAATGAGTGTCCATACATGTAAAACGAAGCATTGAGAACTTTATAAGTGTACAGACCGTTTAATAAGAAGATACGTTATAAAGACAGTTCACTTCATGTATACAGACAGGAGCCATCTTAGAATATAGTCTCGATAAGTCGAACCACGAACGTCGTGCTGAGTGAGCTGAACTGTATGAAGTTCAGCGAACTTCTGAACTGTATGAACGGCGTTCGGGGATTCGACTTAGAGACTATATTCTAAGATGGCACCTGCTGTGTATACATGAAGTGAAATGTCTTTATAACGTATCTTCTTATTAAACGGTCTGTACTCTTACAAAGTTCTCAATGCTTTGTTTTGCATGTATAGACACTCATTATGTTACTGTGTTAGTGTGGGGCTATTTTGAGCCTTGTTAGTGGTATAAACTAGCGATTTCTTTTTACTTAGTCAATGCCCCCAGTACTAACATTATACACTAAACAGTTTTTAGAGATAAAACTCTTTAAATTTGATTATCATGAAAACAAATCTCACAGAAAAATTGACTAGGTACCGATGTTTTATTAGACCAAAGGTTCATTGTTTGCAGAGTTCTCCTTTAACAGAGGGGTGACCAATCCTGGTCCTGAAGGGCCAACATCCTGCAAAATTTAACAACAATTTGCCTTAATAACATGCCTGCTTGGAAGTGTAGAGGTGGTCAATTGAAATTGATGGAGCACAAATCAATCAGATCCCCCTTTAGCCCCCTCATAGTGCCGAGCCTGGTTATGACCAAAGCTTGCTATTGAAGTACATTAAACGGTTAAGATGCCTCAGAAGCTGTTCAACAAGTCAGCTGCCTAAGTTTTAGATCACAGCCCATGTCGTAAAGACCTCTATCTTGGTTCAGGTTTGTGTAATTAGGGTTGGAACTAAATCCAGCAGGACAGTGGCCCTCCAGAACCAAGATTGGACACCCCCTTGTGTTGATTACTCAGAGATTGTTTTTAAGAAGCCTCACATCAGATGCACGGACTAGATCAATGGAACTGTTGTTCCAAGCATCCTCATTGCTCTTGCTGTTCTGTAGCTCTGCCTGGAGGTTCTTAGCTGCCATTTCAACTAACCTGTGAGCATTTTTCAAAAACATTCTTAGTCACTGTAAAAATTCTATGTGAGCAAGTTTTTAATAGCACTGTTATCTATGGCACATTTTACAACCTGCCATAATATACCACAAAATCTATTACAATCTATTATAAGTTTTTCTGGAACCCACTTACTTTGAAGCTCTGAATTTGTATGCCTCCACAAGGCTGGCCAGGTCATTAATACTGACAACAGTGGGACGGTAGGACACAGAATGGGGCTGTATTCTGTTCTGAGGTTCGTTCAGGTAAGAAACAATGCCTGTCAACTGCTGTCCTGCCCGTGCTTGTTTGTAGCTCTTCACCAAATACCTAATTAACAAAAGACATGTCAGATAATTAAAGTTTTACAAATAAATTATTTCATTGAGATACATGGTAAATCATCTCATTGAATATTTTGAACAACTTAATAATTTAAAAACACTGAAACTGAAAACAAATCATTTATACTTAAACACAACAACACTATACTTTTGTTACTGAGCTTTCCTGTAGCTCAAATAGTAGACCGTAGGCGCTTGCCAGGCCAAGGTCATGGGTTTGATTCCCAGGGAAAGCAAGAACTGATGAGAATAAATGTGTAGCTTGCAATGCAATGTAAGTTGCTTTAGATAAAAGCATCTGCCAAATGCATAAATGTAAATGTACTGTACATAGATTTTATATCCATTATAAAACACGTTTTCAGCCAAATATTACTCAGCAGGATGTCTGTGAAAAACTACATGATAAAATGTGTGAATATGGGTGTTAACGGCACTTGTTTTTTTAACCTCTGGCAGTATAGGATTTGTACCTTTTTAGGTAACATTTAAGGTTATTCACTGGAATAGGAAATGACAATGAAAACTGCTTAATCAAGTCTTGTAAGCAAATGTTCAGTATGAGTTTTATGGCTTTACCTCAGTGTCTTAAAGTGTATGTCAGGTTAAATTTGTAAGTATGATTAACACAAAATAGTTAGGGAAAAACACGTTTGTCAAGTTGATGTATTGTTTTGTATGTTTTCGATACCTAAAGGCAGAATATAAGATGAAAAAGTTTGTTATTTTCAGTACTGACTTAAAACTGCCCCTCCCCCAAACGAATCACGTGATGTCATAAGAGGGAGATGTCTCCCTAGGTCGCTGAGAAAGTGATCAGTGAGCTGTGTTGGTAATTGTACGAATGATAGAGCGAGAGAATTATTTGATTAGGACATTTATTTATTTAAGTTAGGTAGTTAGTAAGGTATACGCAGGAAACAGGTTTGCCAACCGCAATTAAACCCTGAAGAAGAAGAAAGAAGAAGAAGAAGAAGAAAAAGAAGAAAGGTAAATGCTGGCGTATTATCACGATGGTGAATTACTGCATTTGTGCTGGGTGCAAAAACACAGTTAAAACCGGTCACAGAGTCCACTTCACTCTCAGAATATCAGCAGTGAACTCCGTCTCCGATCGGCACACAGGGACAAAAATAAATAAATTAAACGCACTTTGGCCAACCTGACTGTGGCGAGGGGGCATGATTTTGCAAAGTCTGTAGCGGAGAGAAAGGACGGAGCCGCGGGTGCAGATGATGAACACCTGTGTCTGATTGCAGTATTTTTCCGTGGAGAGACCGTATATAACCGGCAGGAATGTGAGAGCGAGAGAGTTGTACTGGGACTTCGCACGTGGCTACTGCAACCGAGAAGCAAGTGTTGGATCGCGTGTTTTGTTTATGGTGGCGAATGCGTTACTGTGCGCCTCGTTTCTTTTTTGTTTTTCTGAATAAACGCGAGTCCCAGCTCACGCCGACCCTGTCTTCTTTCCACACACACTGAACCTCTTCACACTGACCTATTATGAATCATAGGCTACCACGCATCTCTACCGCGTATCTAACAGTAGTTCCACATTAATTAATTTGCACACGAGTTTTATTTATGTCAACCCTATTCTCCGTGTATATTCATGCACCGAACCGTGATGCCCGTACGTTTCGGTTCAATATGAATACATGTACCGTTCCACCTCCAAGTTATGCCTATACTTACCAAGACACCTGACCAACTCCCCACTCTAGTTCTCTTCATAACAGATATTTATGTTTCTTCGATAGGAATTATTTAAATTTCTGTTTGGTTCCTCATCTGTCTCACACCTGGGAGGCTCAAAATTGTAAGGCTGTGGGCCATCATAGGTTTGAGGGGATTCTGGATCTCCTCAGACTCAACTCTCCATACTTGAATAGAACTTTTTTGTCACGTCTCACTCTTCTGACGTCACAGCCAGCTCCACTGTGTTTTAAAAATATGATCTTGACAGAAATGGCTATAAAGCTTAATGTAGGGCAATTACAGTAATAATTTTAATGATAATTACATTTTCACTCAGACATCTAAACCTTATTTAAAATATCTAAAAAAAATTAACCTGACATACACACTTTAAACTTGTTCCCTTTCAAATGGTCACTTCGTATTGCGTAGCTATACGCAGTGGGAAAACTCCCTTTCCTCGATTTACTGAAGCCTTTTGTAAAACGCATTTGCTGCTGCACAGCCAGAACATTGAGCGTCAGACATGCTCATAGGCTGTGCTGCAGCAACTGCACAAACAATGGCGCGGGCGACTCTGACGTGCAACCAATGGAGCCCCACGTCAGAGCCCGCCAAGGGCACGACCCAGTCTATAAAGGCGCCCAAATTTGCCATTATAGCAGATTTTACTCCTTCAGCGACAGTCTTCACATCCCTGAACTTCTTACTGAGATCACCGTCGAATCAAGCCTTTCAGGTGAGCTGCCCCTCTCTCAGACTGCATCGACTTTGCCTTATATCCTTTCAAGCTAACTTATCTTTTACAGATTCCTCGTTCCTGCGCCATGTGCGGAGGCTCGCTGCATGAGGCAGGCCAACACGCAAGCTGCATTGTCTGTCTGGGAATTGGGAATCAGCCACACAGAGAATGCTCTTGCTGCGGGCGGATGTGCAGCCTGCGAAAGCATGCCTATCTCCGTGCTGCGCAATCGGCTAGCTTTCTTCATTCGACGCTCGCGCCCCCAGGAAAAAGCGTCCTGAGGGCCTAGATTCTAGTGAACGCACGCCGGCTGTGTCCCCACGTGCTTCATTTTCTCTGACCCGATCACCATCACCGGTCTTGTTCGTGGGAGAGCAGCGCCTCCCCTCCCACGTGGCGAGCCTCATCTTTTCTCTCAACCCTGTCAACGCCTCTCAGTCTGTGACCAGTGATTCGGTTTCTTATCCAATGCTTCGGATTCTTACCAAGGCCGTCATGGACCTCGAGCTAGGACGGATATTGGACGGATGGTTCCTGTACAAACCGGCACCATTTTTCCCCGGAGTTCTACGAGGAGCTAGCCATGGGATCTTCACTTTCAGCGATGCTCTCCTCCGTGGATGGCACAGCGGAAAAGAGCTACGAGTTTTTGCCGCCCTCGTAGAGGCTGTGGCCGTTCATCTCTGCCCAAACACTGCTGCTAGCTGGCGAGCTAGGGCCGCTCATCCTAATAAGGCCTGCCGTATCACCTCAGCCCTCGCTGGACGCGCTTACTCCGCTTCCGGTCAGGCAGGATTGGCCCTTCACATGATGGCTGTGCTTCAGGTCTACCAGGCCAAACTCCTTCGTTCCACAGACGAGTCTGGCTCGGACCCTGAGGCCTTCGGGACCTGATGACGCTACGGACTTAGCCCTCCATGCTACCAAGGCTACAGCGCAGGCTATCGGGAGGAACATGGCTAGCTTGGTCGTGCTCAAACGCGGTCGTGCTCACACCTGTGGCTCAGCCTCACCGAGATGAAGGACGCCGACAGAACGAGGTTCCTTGACACCCCTGTCTCCAGCTCTGGCCTCTTCGGTCCAGCAGTTAAGGGGTTCTCTGAGAGGTACACAGCGGGCGCGGACGGACCCCATCCACGCTCAAGGTTTATGTGGCAGCCATCACAGCACATCATGCTCCGGTGGCTGGTCACTATTTGGGCAGAAATGCTCCAGTGATATGGTTTCTGAAGGGCGCTAGGAGGATTAACCCTCTAGGCCCCCTTCGAGTGCCTCTGTGGGACCTCTCCATGGCCCTTAGGGCCCTCAAGGGTCCACCGTTTGAACCTCTCCAGTCGGTTGATCTCGAAACATCTCTCGCTTAAAGGGATACTCCACTTTTTTTGGAAATAGGCTCATTTTACCACTCCCAGAGTTAAACAGTCGAGTTTTACAGTTTTTGAATCAATTCAGCCGATTTCCTGATATTTAGAAGAATATCAGTAACCAGATAGTTTCTGGTCTCATTGACTTCCATAGTAGGAAAAAATATATACTATAGTAGTCAATGAGACCAGAAACGGTCTGGTTACTGATATTCTTCTAAATATCAGGAAATCGGCTGAATGGATTCGAAACGGTAAAACTCAACTGTTTAACTCTGGGGAGTTGTAAAATGAGCCGATTTGCAAAAAAGTGGAGTATCCCTTTAAGACTGCTCTCTTGATGGCTTTGGCATCTATCAAGCGAGTGGGGGATCTGCAGGCTCTATCCGTGAGCCCTGCATGTTTGGAGTGGGGCAGATGACTCCAAAGTCGTTCTAAAGCCCCAACATGTTTGTATACCTAAGGTGTTCTCGACTCAGTTTAGAGCCCAAGTTATTACATTGTTAGCCCTTCCGGAGGATGGGGAGGCTAATCTTCTCTGCCCGGTAAGGGGGCTGAGAATCTATCTGGACCATTCTGCGTCTTTTAGACAGACGGAACAGTTGTTTGTCTTCTTTGTTGGCCGATCCAAGGGTGTTAAGGCCCATTCAACTAGAGGCATGGCCTCGTCGTGGGCTTGGTCATCTGGGTTCCCGAAATCTTAGGCAGCTAAGGGCAATTCCACCCAATTCACTCCATGAAGTCACAGACATATATCATAATCTAGCATAATATATTTTACTTATTCATTGCAACTTCAGATAAATGTAAATAGGTGTTTTACCTAGCTGTCTGCAGCATCATAACTGTATTTTCTCCCTCATAAGTGCAGGTCGGTGTAAAGGTGACATAGATGTCAGGTAAACTGCTGCAGCGGGAGTAACCATGTCCACCACATGACATGCGACACACCTCAATGCCTGCATTCGTCGCCCAGGTGGTAAAGGCTTTCAGACCTGCAGATAGAGCATGCAGCTATAGAAAGAATAAAGAGAGGTAATAAAATAAATGTCAAAAATTAGATAAAACACACTCAAATTGAGCTACAAAACAGACAAGCATGTAAAAAAGATGAGAAAAAATATATACAACTTTTTTATAACATATTTCTGCATACTTCTGGCAGCTCACTGAAGTCACCCTGATTAATGTCTCCTGAGATGCGATGGTATGTTTTACTCATGTATTGCCCCACAAAATGAAAGGCATAGGCAGTGGCCAGCAGAGGAAATAGTTTATACTGCTGTGTCTGATAGTCCAAGATCTGTGGCTCTGGTTCTCTTAAAGAAAAAAAAAATTAAAAGTTAATTTAAAATCACCTTCTCAGAGAGAGAGAGAGAGAGAGAGAGAGCACACCCTGGGCGTAATTCAGACTGGTGTCGGACTGCACTGTAACGAATGGCAATGGTGCAGGACTTGGAGAGCGCTCGCGCTGACTCCCCCACTATCATAGAGCGAATAAACACCATAGTGCCATATGTGAGCTTATCACTAGGAGGCTTCACATATGTACCGTCTGGCTCAACCTATAGAAGAACACACCAAGTAAAGCAATTACATTTGAGAATACTCCAGCGGAAACAGAGTTTTCTTCATCATTTATTTATTTAGTTAAAGTGATACTACACCCAAAAATTAAAATTCTGTCATCATTTACTCACCCTCAAATTGTTGCAAACCTGTATGAGTTTCTTCTTCAGCTGAACACAAAGGAAGATATTTTGAAGAACGATTGGAACCAAACGGTTGTTTGGCACCATTGACTTCCATAGTAGAAAAAAATACTATGGAAGTCAATGGAGCCAAAGTTACAATCGTTCAAAATATCTTCCTTTGTTTTCAGCAGAAGAAGAAAACTCATACAGGTTTGCAACACCTTGAGGGTGACTAAATGATGACAAAAAATTTTGAACCCAACTGGCCAGCCCTGTGGAGGCATACAAATTCAGAGCTTCAAAGTAAGTGGGTTCCAGAAAAACGTATAATAGATTGTAATACATTTTGTGGTATATTATGGCATGTTGTAAAATATGCAATAGATTAACACAACTGTTGTAACCTTTTTATCTTTCTGTGTGTGCAGGATATGCTCACCTTGGCATACTTCATCAGCATATTCTCACGTGGAATCCTGACATTTTCCAGTTTCAAGTAGCCATTATCAACCTCATCAAAGCCAAATTTGGGGCCAATATCACCGACCACCACACCTGTTCAATCACAACAAAAATGAAAACAATGGCTCAATTATTGAAGACTACATTCTATGTACAAATCATATTGCTAGACAAATGTCTAAGCATCTAAATATCGGGCTGTCAAGTTGTAAATAACAATTCATTTTGGACAGAATTACTTAAATAATAATATCTAAAAACAAAGTCTAATTCAAGAAGGTACAGCAGAAATACTAACAATTTAACAAAGAGTTTCAATCAGTTTTTCTTTAACTGCCGGGTTTTTTTAAAGTCTCGTTTGCATTTTTGTCAGTTACTGTAACGTTTGTCATGTGGTATTGTCAAGTTTATATTTAGGCATTTGACTAGAAAGAGCTATGGGTGTGATTTTTCTTTTTTAGTTCACCAAATTAAGCAAATTTAATGGGGTGTTGGGTCCCAAGCAACTTTTGCCACCTGCAAATCCAACAAATCATCATGTATAAGTTATTGGACTGTTCTTTTATTAGTTGTTGCCGTAACAGTGTAACTTGGCTTTAAAATCCAATCATTTGAAACAATATTTTTAAAACTGCTTTATTGAATAGGCTCTGTATAGGATGAATCAATAGGTTTTTGCTCCAATTGCACAGCGCAACAATTAACCAGAAAAACATTTGCATTTCATTGGTGTACGTATTGGTGTACAATTCACATTTTTGGAAGGCAAGTGGTTGTAATATCTAATACAAAGTGTCAAATAATTGTGAGAAAATAAAGCAATCATTCCATAATCTGGTGACTGTGTAACTACAACTTCAGTCCTTCTAAACTAGGGGTGCAAAATGGCGGTCCACATTCCTGCAGAGTTTAGTTCCCTGCTCCAACAAACAAACTACATGTAGTTTTCAAGTAATCCTAAAGAACTTGATTAGCTGGATAAGGTGAGTTTCATAAACTCTGCAGGACTGTGGCTCTCGAGGAACTGAGCTTGTCACCCCTGATCTAAACAGTCTTAAAGTCATACAATACCATACCAAAAAAAAAAAAAAAAAAAAAAAAAAAAAACTCACACATGGTTTATTCTGAATCACAACTTTTAGGGATATACACCAACCCAAGATTCTGTACCTGGCAGTGGCATGTGTGTCTTCATACTGCGAATGGGTGTGATGAAGGCATGTAGGCCATGACCCTTTCCCTGTGTGTACAGCTGAGCCAGGACTATAGCATGATTTGAGGTTTTACCCACTAGAAAGACAGAGTGTAAATTGTAAATTAATAATTAAAAAACACATAAATATTATGTTATCAGTTGTACACAGTGCCATTTTATATTTGACATAAGATTCTTTGATTTGAGCAGGGCATACTCACATCCACCAGGCCACCATTTAATAGAGGAGATTGTTGGACTGTTCAAAACAAACTCTTGGGTGGAAGGGTCGTAAGTAGCAGTGGTTTCAAGAGCACGAATATGTGTACCTAGAAGGATATTATAAATGTGACATAACACAGAGAACTGTAACTACATATTAAAGATTTACGAGTAAATAAAGGTTAAATTCATGCATACTTCAATGTCAATGCAGTTTCAATGTCAAGTATTGCCTATTATTTAAAGAAAGCTCTAATCCCCTTAGTGGTTCAGTATGTAACAGTATTCATAATCTTTAAGTTTAAAAGTTCTAATAGCATTGTTAAGGGTAACCCTTGTAGGTGTTTGACAGCAAGAACTCTCAATTTTTTTGAAAACCTTTTTTTCAGATTTTATATAAAAACAAAAAACAAAGAAAAAACAGTTTACTTTGAAAAAAGCATATCAGAAATAATAAATTAGATAGTCAATTGGCTATCTTTATCAGACAAAAGCTAAACACACCTGTGGCATGATTCTAAAATGGATATCAAATGTTATGAAAATTCTTCCCAACACTGTAGCAAAAGTTTCCACAAATGTATTACACTTGACTTGTAGGTTGCTTTGTTTGCTTTGTTTACACCTTTGTGCCTAGTTCATCCCAAATCAATTAGATCGAATTCTTATATTAGGAGAATGTAATGTGTTGGCCATTGCTTTTGGTTCTGGGTGCCACTGACTCTCCAACAAAAGAACCTTAGAGCATTAAGCTTCCAGCTCCATGTTTAGAAGTTAGTGTCGACAGTATCCAACAGCAGTGCCGCAGAGCCATATGGTCCACCGAGGCAGCTGTATCAAGATGGAAGTTAATGCAAAGTGTATAGCCTCAGTGAGGTTAGGGTTAGTGGTGGAATAGGCAATTTGTCAGCTCTAACCAAACTTCTAGTCTGAGACTGCTGGCTTGGCACTGCTGTTTAGAAACTGCTGTCATGTACAGTGAGGAAAATAATTATTTGAACACCCTGCTATTTTGCAAGTTGTCCCACTTAGAAATCATGGAGGGTTCTGAAATTGTCATTGTAGGTGCATGTCCACTGTGAGAGACATAATCTAAACAAAAAAAAAATCCAGAAATCACAATGTATGATTTTTTAACTATTTATTTGTATGATACAGCTGCAAATAAGTATTTGAACACCTAAGAAATCCAATGTTAATATTTGGTACAGTAGCCTTGAGGTCAAACGTTTCCTATAGTTTTTCACCAGGTATGCACACACTGCAGGAGGGATTTTGGCCCACTCCTCCACACAGATCTTCTCTAAATCAGTCAGGTTTCGAGGGCGGTCACTGAGAAACACGAAGTTTGAGCTCCCTCTAAAGATTCTCTATTGGATTTAGTTCTGGAGACTGGCTAGGCCACGCCAGAACCTTGATATGCTTCTTACAGAGCCATGCCTTGGTTATCCTGGCTGTGTGCTTCAGGTCATTGTCATGTTGGAAGACCCAGCCTCGACCCATCTTCAATGCTCTAACTGAGGGAAGGAGGTTGTTCCCAAAATCTCGCAATACATGGACCCGGTCATCCTTTTCTTAATACAGCGCAGTCGCCTGTAGGGATGGTGTTCTTGGGATGGTACTCATCATTCTTCTTCCTCCAAACACAATTAGTGGAATTATGACCAAAAAGTTCTACTTTCTCCCATGACTCCTTTGGATCATCCAAATTGTCATTGGCATTGATCATCCAAATCGTCATTGGCTTAAGAAGGGCATTGACATGTGCTGGTTTAAGCAGGGGAACCTTCCGTGCCATGCATGATTTCAAACCATGACGTCTTACTGTATTACCAACAGTAACCTTGGAAAGGGTGGTCCCAGCTCTTTTCAGGTCATTGACCAGCTCCTCCCGTGTAGTTCTGGGCTGATTTCTCACCTTTCTTAGGATCATT
The DNA here is from genome assembly GCA_030378365.1 of Hybognathus amarus. Lineage (NCBI taxonomy): Eukaryota > Metazoa > Chordata > Actinopteri > Cypriniformes > Leuciscidae > Hybognathus > Hybognathus amarus. The sequence goes on from JAQIUQ010006233.1 coordinate 40,225, forward strand.
AAAGGGGGGGGTTGACTGCGATTTCACTTTTTTTCATTTTAAATAGTGTGTAATGTTGCTGTTGGTGCATGAACAGTATCTGCAAAGTTGCAGCACTGAAAGTTTAGTGTAAGCAGAGATATCGTCTTTTAAAAATCAGGAAGTAAAATTGCCTACAAAAACGACTCGTTTTGGACTACAGCTGGGTTATGGTACGTCACTAACCCACACATTTGCATCAACCCCTCACTCCGGAATATGCAGGAAAGGGCATATTTCAGCAGCTCCTTGTTGAGTGTGTTGTGTTCACGCAGCTGTCAGGTCTTCTGTGTTTCGGGCTTCCACGGACACTATACTTCGACAACAATGGATACAATTTATGTTTGATTATATTCCTGAAAGTGACGATCGTAATCTAGCTCTCTGTGCTGCGCATTCACGAGAGACAGCTTCCAGAATCGCCACGAATTCAACACCGGATTAAAAAAAGAAACTGTTTCTAAATCATGAAGCAGATCCAACTTTAAAACCAGCAGTTAAAAGTCAGCAGCTGTTAGGCCACAACCTGTAAGTAGGCTAAGACTTCATCATTTTAAATGTATTTGCATGTATAATTCCCAACGTAGCTTTGTGTTTTATTTTTTATTTTTATTTTTTCAAATGCCAGCGCTGGCTTTGTAGGCTTTATGGGCTACTCTACGGTGGCCGAGAGACTCACCGCGCTGCAACCTGATGAAGACGAATGCAATTACAAAAAAACGTGTGCAACTTTAAAAACGCGTGCAAATACAAAAAAAAACATCGCAAATTAAGAAAAACACCATCAGTTCCACAACACACGTGTGCTCCAAGTACTCACAACACAACCAAATACAGAAACGCGCTGCAACGTTCACTACACCACCAAATACAGAAACGCGCTGCAAATAACCACAACGGAAAAGTTTCCGGAGAACCAAATAAGTGACGGACCCGACTGGAACCACAGGACGTGCTTACAGCAAAAAAACCTTTATTGACAAGAAGTCAAAGCCTATATATATATTTTTTTTTATAAATAAACTATACTATTAAAATAATATTGTATATATAAATAATATAATATGATATTTTTTATAGTTCTATACTCCTTGCTTACTCAAAATTCTACTTTGTTTTATTTAATTTCTTTTGACTTTTCCCCCACACAACACCGAGATTCAATTTATTATGACATACAACTTGTGTACAATATACAACATGTGTTAACAATATGTTCAATGTCATCACAATACAAATGAGAAAAGAACAATGATCTGAAAACTAAATAAATAAATAAAGATCTAGAAGAACATGTAGGCAAGATATTAATCTATACATCAGTTACACTATACAAATAGTTTCATTTAAAGTTTAAATTTTAAAAGTTTCCTAAAACATGTTAGGTAATGTATGGCACTGACATACAGATATATAAAACGGATATTTTAACAGATTTTTATAAAGTAAAAATAAAAAATAAATAATTTATTTGCAACAGTTATGTTAATCATTATATTTCTGTCGTCAGAACAGCTATACAGCTGATGGACAAAGTGCTGCGTTGTCATAGGAACATCCAAGGTAAAAATAATTACATTACGTTGTCTATTGTTGCTCCCTTCATCAAGTTCCAAACGGCTACATTAATGACACACTAGTGCCATGCACACGCCAAAGTCCCACTTGACGAGCTTTGCCGTCAGCCCTTTGAACTGAAGGGAGTAGGGCATAGGGAAGCTCACGAGCAATAAAGCAAGTCCCAGACGGGTCCGTCAACAAACATTTCCCCGGAAACATTTCCGTTGTGGACCGTTTTATTTGCAGCGTGTGTTGTGAAGCAAATTATCATTCAGAAACCTTTATTAAGAGCCGTGTGTGGTGAGGTTCTGCTTGCCTCGATTCATCGCGGCTTTCTCGGTCTGATTCTACCTCACTGATACTGCAGTCTCGACATCATTATTTACATGTATCCACCGTCTATGTTATCCACCTTTGGAATGCCCGCCCGTTTCGCCCATAAAGGTTATGGGCGTTAATCTTCGTACAACGTGAGCGACAGTTTCAGCCAATCACAACACACCGGCCCAAACGAACCAATCTGAGCCCGCTGACGTGGTTCTGAGGGAGTGTTTTCATAGACTCAGGAAGTCGACCGCTCGTCAGGGGACAGGGGAGAGCGCGGCTGACAATAAAGGTGAAATTTATGAAAAATAAGACTTTTAAAAAAAGAAAAACCACGGATACATGCACCCCATAAACAGAATCATGCAAAGAAAAGAGCAGTAAACCACCCCTTTAAGACCCCACGAGGTTAGATGACATTTTAGAGGCAGACTAACAGGTCTTTGAGGGTCAGAATTCTAGCTGATAGAGAGCTGTTCAAATACTTATTTACAGCTGTATCATACAAATAAATAGTTAAAAATAATCATACATTGTGATTTCTGGAATTTCTTTTTTGTTTTGTTTTTTGATTATGTCTCTCACAGTGAACATGCACCTACGATGACAATTTCAGACCCCTCCATGATTTCTAAGTGGGAGAACTTGCAAAATAGTAGGGTGTTCAAATACTTATTTTCCTCACTGTATGGCTCTGCAGGTGGATATGTATTATCAATGTTTTACAATTAGGAACCGTTCTTTATCTCAGTCTGTCTTTCTTTGATATTTGCCCTTTTCTTGCCATTATGATAGCTATAAAATACTGTGCACATAATGCAGTAACAGACAGGATGCAGTAACAACATTTCTACAAAATTTGGAAAACTGTATAAGACGACATTAGAGACCCAATACAGTCCAGTGCTTCAGTATAGTAATGTGCGTGCAGGTAGGTTGCCAGATTTGTTACCGTGCCCCATCTCAGTCTGCGCGTAGGTGCCAATAATCTCCAGGTTCCATGCTGGCATGAAGAAAGCTTCCAGTTGTTCAGGTGAGGATTGGTTTAACAGCGTCGGCAGGAACATGCCCAAGTGCAGATCAAGAGGCTCTGGACGCCCTCGGTGCACACAGCTTTGATAGGGCAAGGGTCAAAGTGAGCGGTGTATTTAAAGACAATAAAAGTGCCAGAAAGAAATACAAAGGAAAGTATAAAGGTGGAATATTTATTGAGATAGCAGAAAATCAAACAAGGGGGTGTTAAGAATGAAAAGGAGAAATGTCAGAAGAATATAGTAAGAATGTGGGTTTGTATGAGTGTAGATGAATAGGGATGGGATTAAAGATGATGGACAGAAAATGACAAAAAAGGAGAAAAATCATTTTTAGGCAGGTCATGCAGATGCTGATTAAACACCAGATGTAATAATGATTAATGATTACACTATTGCAAATCAATAACAACAATAATATTTTACTGCTGTAAATATAACTTCACAAACTGTATTCCTTAAAACAGAAGCTCTTCAGTGGTAATAAATACACTTTCAAAGAATGCATAAAAACATGCATAAGGTATAACAAGTTTACTCAAATAGTTTTTTTTTTAAAGCAGTGGCACATTAAAAAAAATATTTAGGCTGCATCCTTGTTTAGCTAGCAAAAGGCAAAACAGCATTTATGTTGCAGTTAAACTAAGGGGCCATTCATACAGGATTCTCTCGTGTTCAAAAACAGATAGAGCTGGATGTTGATATAGCTTTTCTACAATACCCGACAACACAATGTATCTTAAAAACATAGCACTTATGGTATGAATAACTGACCATAAGAAGAAAAAACACCTTCAAAAGTAGGTGTTTCTCAAGATTGTTTCAATAGTATATTTCAAATGACCTAAAATGTATGTCAGAGCTAATGCACATGCATGCTGAGGAGAATATAGTAAACGCCTCTATCAAAAATCTTACTTTCAAGAGAGAAACAATAGGGTGACCTGTTTGTCCCATATTCACAGCAGATACAATTCCTCCCTCTAACTGACACCATAAGCACAAAGAAACCATTACTAAAATTAGAGTTTCGATTAATAAAACAAATTTTGTAGTACATAAAATTCTAAATAATGCATTTCATTTACACAAATACAGTACAAAACAGGATCAACTACTGTATAACAGGCACTGTGACAGATTTCAAACTAAAAAGCTGGACCAGACTTGGCCATCAAAATAAACATTACAGGCAGTAGTTGACGTGCAATCCTTTTCCCCTAATACTTGTATGCTAATAATGTCAGGATGAAATACGTTTTTGAAAAGTGGACTAATATATACAGGTCTGGGATGGGAAATGTTTTAATGAAAGGTGAACACTAGGTTAAATCAGGAGTACTTATTTTCTGGTATTGAGTAACTATAGCCAGCAAACAATTCATTATACTCTAGGAAACCGAATATGAGTATACTGAGCTGTCAACACCTGCAAGGGTCTGCTTAACTGTACTGTTAACTCTAAACCCCAAAAGGACAACACTTTCATTTTGGTCTAAATCAGGCATTCTCAACCCTGGTCCTGGAGGGCCACTGACCTGCAGAGTGTAGCTCTAACCCTAAATCAAACACACCTGAGCCAACTAATTAAGCCCTTTAGGATTACTGGAAAGCTACATGCAGGTGAGTTTGATCAAGGTTGGACCTACACTCTGTAGGACAGTGGCCCTGCGAGGACCAGGGTTGAGAACCCTTGGTCTAAATAAAGAAAGTACATTTGCCTTAATTGTCTGGAAGAGAGAGACAGACTGACCGTGCCCGAGCTCTGTCTGAGCATAGGTGCCTAACATATGGAATGACTTGGCTAATGGGATCCATTTTTTGCGCTGTTCAGTAGTGCACTGGCTGTTTAAGGTGGGTATGAACATGACATAATGGACACTGAAGGGCTCGCGATACACACCCTTCGCAACACTGCAGGATGGAAGAAACATGTATAAAACTTCAACTTGAGATACATGCAGATATTTAGTTACAGAAATGTACAGTTTTATAAAGGATTATAAAGGAAATCAGTTTTATACAGAACTGATTTGAATGATTAATTAATTAACAGTCAACAGTGGCTGCACTGGTTGATGCTAACTCAACTATTTAAATTGTGCTAAATGTGTATTAAAAGTTAACTTTCAAGCATATCTGAATCACCTAAATGCGAATAATAACAAGTTTAATTTCCTTCTGCTACTTCAGTTTGAGAATATGGGTGGAGTTGGTAGCTCTAGCTTCAATTGCCTTTGACACTTTTAATCAGAGATCAGTTTACTCAGGCTATCTCTTTAAACACAATGGAACTTACCTTTGCCTTTGGTGAAAGATAACTAAATATAATGTAATGTGACAAACGTTTTAATGCACATTTACATGACATTTGATTACAGAGATGCGGAGACATAGACAGCAGGGCACTCGATGAAGGAGTAACTTACTTTCATATTTTTTAAGACCATGAATTTAAAGAGTGGAAAAATTGTAATGATAAGGGATGAGTAGACAAACATTTTGATTAGTCTGTTATCTGTTTTCTATCCTCTAAACATATTCCATATAGGGTGATTTCAGGTTAATTGAGACACATTTTCCCAGGCATCTCAATGGCAAAATGTGTACCAATCAACCTGGGTAATTCACCATACCATATATACAATAACTGAAAGAGTTTCTTGAATCATGACAAATATGCATACCTCTTGTAGGAGTAAATCTCCTCTGGATCAGAGATACCATATTCCCTAAGTTTCAGAATCATCTGAGCACTCTTACGCACTGCTGCATCATATCTCTCACTGCGGGATAGGAAGTTCAGGTCTTCATGCTGAAAGTCTGGATCACTAATGACCAGAGACTCTAGGGAAGAAAAATAAAGCAATATAGGTTATACGTGACAAACTGTACACTGTATATAGGTTATTTTTTTCCATTGGGTATAGAGAAATTTAAGAGGCTATGTGTGTCAAATTTATGATGCACACAATAAAAAAAGAGAAAATAATGATAATGAAATGGAGGTCCCTGCAAATACACAGGTCAAATGACTTGATATAAGAATCACCTCAACAGTCATGCTTCACCGCAGCAGTGAGAGGGCCACTGACCTCAACATAAATGAAATGTTTCTCTTTATATGAATGGTATACATGTAATTTCCATGAGAAACACAAACTGTACAACTGGAAAAAGCAATAGTTTGCAGAAACAAATTTGAAAATGTATTGTTGGGAAAAAGACAATAAATAATTTCGAGACATTTTTATGTTTCTTCCTTTATAAGGAATTATTATTAAGAGGTATTTATGTTAAGTTGCATAGTTAAGACAAATTTTCGATTTAAGGGTTGCTTTTTTGTATACGACACAGGAGAATGGACAAGACCTGACTGTAGATTCAAGCTCGGTGCATGAGAACAACCTAGTTCATGAGTCAACCCAGCCACAGAAGGCACATAAAACTACAAACATTCCATTACAATAGCTACTAAAGCTTTTTATTGTAAGAAAAATAATATATTATTATTATAAAATAATTCAATAAATAAGGGCAGATATCAGATAAACCTGATCACAGCTGACCTATTTCTCTCCTCCTGCGAGTCTTTTCAGCACCACCGTCCAGGATATTCGTAAGGATCTCCACGTTAAATGATGCATTTTCACGTTCACGGCTAATATCTGGATTCATTACTGTTCCGTTGGACTTTCTTATGGACGACGTGCCTTCTGCTTTCTGTACTTTTATTGGTGTTGTGTAACGTTTTAACTATGGCCTAGTGGAGTTTGTTACTTCCTAGAAGGCGGGCAATTTCTACGTCAGTTGTGTGTTGGCCAATAGAGCTCTGATAACTCACTGGGCGTGACCCTCTCTAAACGCTTGGAGCATGAGACGCCCTATCGACCGCTATCATAGATATCATATAGAGACTAGATTCCCTATTGGCTGCTGAGCAATGAGAAATGCGGCCGCCATCTTAAACCGGTCGTATTCCTGTTGTGTTGCATTGCAGCAGTAGAATAGAGCACTGTGTCGCTCGGGAATTACTTTTCACAAGTAAGATTTAACATTACTTGACTAAAGTTTGTATTTTTTGTAAATAAAATATCCCATGTGTCCTGTATCATAGCTACTACATGTATGACTGCAAAAAAACGCGTGAAAATCAGTTCGGTATTCCGTGAGATACGATTCATTAAGTGAGCTGACAGCTCATATCACCTGCTAAACAGATCAGACTGAGCGGGTGACCGGTTTAAGATGGCGGCTCCACGGCTCGTCCGTGCCAATAGGCTGTAGCGGTCGATAGGGCGTCTACCTATATTATGTCTATGACCGCGCGAGCGTCACTACGGGAAGCAGATCAGAGTCTGGTCTGACTACACGTTCCGTTTTCAGCTCCTCCCTCGCCGATCAGTTTTACATGTAGGCGCAGACGATGTCGAACACAGCTGTTGATTAAATGGAGATACGTGTGAAGTAACTAAAATACTCTTAATTTCTAATGTTTCAAGTATCTATATGCATGTTAAACTGATATGCTGCCGCCTCCAGCCGCGTTTTACTTTCCTTGGGAGATCAATGCAGACCTGGTAAAAGATGGTGTGTCAGTGCGAACGTTTGGCAGGTCGGTCCACTTGTTAAAGTTGTCAGAAATGTTTAGGTGGGATTTGTATTCATGTAACCCCGTTAGTTTAACTGCCTAATAATCTTTTCCAAGAAGTGCTGCGAACTTCCGTGTTTGTGACTAAAAATGTTGGTTACATTTATTTGTTCTTTTGTAAAACATTTCATTCATGTGCTGAAAAATGTTTATAGAATATGCATTTTAGGATGTAACTAAATTTAGCCTAAAATATAACTATGCAAAACATAGTTTGTTTTGAACCAGAATCCAAAATTATTAGGGTTAGTTCGCTCATTTAAGACATTAAGTTGTATGCAATCCTTACCAGTCTAACCAAACTGTTAGGGGTAACAGTTAAAAGACCCACAACCAGATATGAAGAATGAAGACCCGGAGTCAGAATTATAAAAAATTAAAGAAAAGTTTACTGAACATAGTTTGCAGTTTCATCAGCAGAAGTCAGCTTCAAGACTCACACAGGAGTTCGTAGGCCGCCCCCTCTTACACAAAATCTTACACCAGTTATACTGTTTTCAAGGGCATACCGGGCATAAACATTAACTTCTGCTTGGCTAAGAGAACATAAAATCTAAACAATAAGACATAGATACAAGGGCATGTTGACATCAATCTTGATAGCTGTCATCCAAGTCACGTAAAGTCCAGCAATGACCTCAGGGGTGCCAGAGAAGAGCGTCAGGAGAACTGGGACCCGTGTCATGTGATCTGCACAGAACATTCAACATACACCAAGACCAATCAGATCCAGACCTAGCAAGATTGTACAGGCCTGAGTTCTTTATTATCATATCAAACAACGCACAACATACTGATACAGCCTTCCATCCCCAGACAGAAGAAATAACAGTTCCTTTATTTCTTGAGTAATAAAAATATTACAGAATAGTATAATATAAGTGAAGCAAATCATATGGCCATACAGAAGTTGACCTCTGCCCCTTACTAGGGTCAGTCAGCGGCCAAACAGGATCACATAAGGATGGTCTTCTGTTTTAGGTTTAACGCCTTCAATCCATAAATACAAGCTTAGTCAAAGGCATCAGAAGACATTCATGAGAGAGTCATGCATAAGAGTATACTTAAATTGAAGAGGCAAGGGATGATTTTGACCCCACACTGACCCACTCTGTTGTCACCCCTCTGGTCAGAGTTCTGACCGCTGGAAGTTTTTGAATGAAGAAATCCCGGCTACTTTCCGGGGCCATAAAACTGTGCGTTTTTACGTGAAAAAATGATCAAAATTCATACCTCAGTTTTAATGCGGCACTATTTTCCTTCCGTTTCTATCAATCCGCGCTGCTGTCAATGTCAACAGTGCGCACGTGACGATTAGCTGTTGATAGCGCGACTAGCTGACAACATGTCTGACTACGAAACTTCAGATGATGAAACTAATTTTAGCATTTTACCCCGGGGTGACAACAGAGTGGGTCAGTGTGTATTCACTATAGTGCTGGTAAGGATTGCATACAACTTAATGTCTTAAATGGGCGAATTACCCTTTAAGATAGGTTTATCACGTTTGGTGTTGTAGCCTCTCCAAATATTAGGGTACTAATTTTATACATTTTCTCATTGACGGACAATATAGCAGAAAATGCTGTAATAATTACTATAATATATTAATAGTAGTAGGCCTGTCTACTTTCTGTAAGTGTGTGCAATTAAAGGGGAAATGAAGCAGTGAATCAAGTTTACATGATTTACAAGATGGATTTCCATTATAATCAACAATTATATAAGAAATATGACAAATGTAAACATTTAGAAGAAAAATAAAATAAAAAACTTTATATCTTTCGCCGCCATTGTGGAGTATCCACAAGTTTCCTACGCCCCATGAGCCCTTGCGTCAAAAGTGGGCGCGACTTCCGGTTCAAAGTAAACAAAGCACGACTTGACATGCTTAACACTCGTTCATTCAAGAGTGTCATTGACAGTCTTTCAAGTTATAGCGATCCAAACTAGCTAACGATGTGGGAACACAACCTCAACAAAATTAAAAAGGGTGAAATAACAGTACCTTTACCCTCCGCAGTAGTTGATTGGGAATATTATAATAACATTATTAATAATCAATACTCATCAAGGCATGGTGACAGACAGTTGTGCGAGCTGACAAACAATTAAAATAAAAAATACACACTTAGTCATTGTGCTTTGGAGTTTATTCAAAATTATAAATGAATGTGCCACTTGAATACATTAACTGGCACATTTGGTATTCTGTCAACACAGGCTTTGATCCTTAGTTTAGTGTAACATCAGTAGCGAACAGCCAAACGCATGCTGATAGAGTTTATAGAATATTAAGAATTTAAACAAATGTACACAGGAAGATTCGTCGTCTTTTGGGAGGTGATGGAAACTACAGTCGTTGGCAGGATCAGAGACGGGCTCTCTGGCAGGATCACTCCGATTTCGTTTTCAGCTTATGTTCAAAACAATCAAGTTTAAGCCACTGAATTAGTTTAGTCCGGTTATACGTACAACCGCGAACCGCACATGTTGTCCCCTGAGCTCCGTAACGACATCTCTCATAAAGATTTGCGTCTTTAAATAGTAAAATAATTCTCTGAAAAACAGCTAGCCTCTTCGCTAACTAACACACAAAATACCATTGAAATGCTACTTCCGCCGCCTCACCGGAAGTTTCACCCACTTTATTTTTTACAGGAGCGCCCCTCGGAAACTTGTGGATAGAGAATGGGAATCTACGTCATGGCGCAGTGCACTCTGGGTAGCGGCGGACATATTTCAGGACACGGTTGCCGTAACTAAGGTAAACAAACTCACATGGACCGTGCGAAGATAAGCTGAACAAGGAAGCAAAGGGGCGCTGCTTAGAGAAAATAAAGGCAATTAACGGGCTCGATACGTACAAACACAAAGAGTGATCGACTGATCTGAACAAGCTATCGCAAACAACATTTCCTGACGCGTTTTCTTACCTTGTTTGTGGTGTGAGCGCATACACGTTTGAGCCGGACACACCTCTCTGTCACCAACAACAACACTGCAAGTTAAACTCTCCGTCGAAACTGATATAGCTATATTTTGAGTCTCTTAAACGGGTTAAAAATAAGAAAGCTATGTCAGCAATTGAATTATGCTCTAAAATGTTCAAGTGAAAATGAGGAAAATTATTTCTCTTTTTATGGATAATGAAGTTGGTAAGTCTGTCTATTTAAGCTATGTATTATTATTTAGATTTATTTTATTTTTTATAATTTTTTCAATTAATTTTATTCTGATGTTTATTTGTTTTTCTGTATAATATGTGTTTACGAACTGTGATGCTTGTAACTGGCATTCTAATAAAAAAAAGTTGAACTGCGTCGTATAGCCTATATTTTCTGTTTTACTTAGAAAACATTTTAGTTAAGCTGCTTACTTTTATTAAATGTAATTTCCAGGCGAAAAGCTGTTGTTTTTGTTGCTTGCAATGTTCTAGATTAGTTTCTGTAATAAATCAGAATCCGGTTTATTTCCAGGTTTTCCCATACGAGGATTTTACCTTGGTATATTGGTGCTTATTAGTTCTTTAACATAAATAAAGAACTAGTAAATAGATCAAAAGTACATGTCTACAAAAAATATACTGCAGATTTGACTATGATTTGACGTTTCTCTCGCAACCTCCGTGTCCTAAAATCCCACAACGCCTTGCGTTACTGGGGTCCGCTGTTGTCACGTTCCCATTCTCTATTCTAACATGTGACGTCACGGGGTTGGTTGGCTCAGGCTCTATCCATAGACAGTAAGTGAATATCACGACATTAAACTGTTTACACCAGTGTTTTGACCGCAAACGACTAATGTTAGGTACAGTCATTAGACAAAAAGACGACGTCTAATGTTATATGTTGACAAACTGCACATAGAAACTTTGTCCGTGATGTCTGCCGTCATATTCCCATCTCGTCAACACCATGTAAGTTACTTTGCTGTGTAGAAAAGCCGGTGGGGGTTTGGGTCGAAGAGCGGGGTTTGCAACGCCACCAGGTGTCAGTGTGGCTGTTGTTCTGCGATGCCTACCGTGTCAGAGTCATAGACTGTAAAAAGGTCAGAGTCCATCTGCTGTCAAGAGGTTGATCTTGAGCATGTATTGCGTGGTCAATTCTGCATCACCGGCGCGCACGTTTACTAATATGCTGTTCCGTGAGGTAAGTTAGACGTGTTGGAAGTGGCGATGCTTTCCCTGAAGGATCTCAGACAGAGACACTTTTTCCTAGCTGTAGCTACGGTAGCTACTAGCACTACCATTGCAAAAACATGGACGTTTCATTTCACCTTAAACAAATACATGCTAACTTACATGTTGTTGACGAGACGGGAATATGATGGCAGACATCGCGAACAATGTTTCTATGTGCAGTTTGTCAACATATAACATTAGACGTCATCTTTTTGTCTAATGACTGTACCTAACATTAGTCGTTCGCGGTCAAAACCCTGGTGTAAACAGTTTAATGTCGCGATATTCACTTACTGTCTATGGATAGAGCCTGAGCCAACCAACCCCGTGACGTCACATGTTAGAATACTCCACAATGGCGGCGCCCTGGCGGCGAAAGATATAAAGTTTTTTTCTTTTTTCTTCTAAATGTTTACATTTGTCATGTTTCTTATAAAATTGTTGATTATATTGGAAATCCATCTTGTAAATCATGTAAACTTGATTCACTGCTTCATTTCCCCTTTAAATTAATGCTCTGGAGCCTTTCCACAGTTCTGTTTTAGATTTCTACTTTTGCTCCAAATTGTATACCATTTTTAACACCATTTACGAAATAATGGATTTCATGATTTTGTCTTCCGTTTCTTTTTTATGCTCACGTTTGTAGTCTGTTTCCCTTGTTATTTCTCTTGTTGCCCATTTTCCCTTTTGTTTCCACTGTTAGGTCAAGCCTTGTCTGTTTGTGGGTGTATTGTTGTGAGCTTAGTTCGCTTCTCTTGTTTTTTTTGTACTTTTGTTATTAGGCTATATTAAGGCCCTGTCCACCCTACTGTGTTTATGTTTAAAAACGGAGAATTGAAACGAATACGATCTCCGTCCACACCAGCATTTTATCTGCGTATTAGAATTGATCTCCGTCCACATTAAAACGACTGAAAACGCAGATCACGGGACCATTCACCAACACTGGGCATGTGTGTGCCGGTGTAAACGGTGGCTGACGAATCAGTGAAGGACACGTCACGACTGATGACACCCAATCATAGAGCCAAGCGTGAGCCTCTGTTGCTGCGTTCCAGTCCAAAATTACCATGCCCTTCACTCATTAACTTCCCTCCGTCTCATTCACTAGGATGTATGCATAGACTGTAAAAAATATGGACAAAGCGTCTGTGACGTCACCCATAGGCTCTCTGAAGAACAGGTTTGAGGCTGTTTATGGGTGGTATGGGCGGCGCCATACTGGACAATCTTGGGAAATACAAAAGTTTCAGAAAGGATACAGAGGTGGTAAGATGTGTTGTGTCAGATCATGGCCGAGATGTCAAATTCACTCGGCGCAGCCCGTTCTCAGCTGTCAATCAAAGTTAACCACCCTTATTTGTCATACATTTTATATCTAAATACGACCTAAACAAACAAGTTACAAAAAAAATCACCTCCCTCACAGTTGTCAGGCACGCGGAACATATTGAAGATTACAATAAAAGTCCATGGGACCATGAATTTATGCTGTGAAAACGGAGATTTTAACATGACGTCTATGGATATTTGCTCCCTTTTGGGACCGCCCTTTTGAGATGTATTGCAGTTTTTCGCACTTCCTGGTAGGCTTCGGCTTTCAGATAAGAATGTTGCCGCTTGGATGTACGTCATTGCTTACGTTGCACGAGTGCCCACTACTGGCGGAAACCGCAATGAGCTGAACTGGAACATCCTAAGCCCTTGATCACTTTGAATCAGCTATGAGTTGATTTATTATTTACTTTTTTCCCCTTTACGAATTTGTTTAATGCAGCATCCACATGTATATAGGTGTGTTTGGGTTATTTTAAAATAAATAAATTATAATTAATATGTCATAGAGTGTTTGTTGTGGTGGTGATTAGACGATCTGTGGTTACGTCACAATCGTACTGCATTGTGGGATATATATAGATGCCTGAAGTGCACATATGAAGTAGACTCGCTCCCTCGGTCTAAATCGAGGGAACAAGTGTCTGTCCATATAAACTTCCCTCGTTCACTTCACGAAGTGGAACGCACTTGCAAAATGGCGGCAGGGATTCCCCGAGGGGAAGTGCTTAGGGAAGTTTGCAAGTGCGTGTCTAAAAGTGGACTGGAACGCAGCCGAGGTCAGCATTTCTGAAGTCCTCCGTTTTGTCCTGTCTTCACTAAAACGCCCTCCGGAGATTCAAAACGCAAAACGGAGCTGCAGCGTTTCTAAGTTTCTCTGTTTTAGGTCTTCCTTTTTCTGTTTTAGTCTTGGACGGGAGGTGCAAACATAGCAAAAGGGCTCAGTTTTTAAATGAAAACGCAGTAGCCGCGGACTGGCCTAAGGATCCAATCGCTTTTCCTTGTCTCTTAGCTCTTTTGTTTTGTTATAATTGCTAGTAAATATTGATCAATAGTTTTAATTTTTAGAATGTTTAATCATGTATTTCTTTCACTTGTAAAAATATTTAAAAATAAAATTTAGCTTGTGTCCATCTTTCCATCTAGATTTACAAGTTACGTGCCAGAAGAGTCCAAAGCTGTTCTAAGTGGTCAGCAGTCCTCTGCACAGTGCCACGTGTCTGTAAAAACAACACTTGTTGAACCTTTCCAGCCCATACTTGGAGCTCAGTATTTTGTCCTGGGTGAATTTGAAAATACTGATGGTGAGTTTAAATAAGATCAGGGTTTTTCCTGCATAGACAATTATGAGGCGGCCGCCTCCATCAAATTTCGGGCCGCCTCCGCCTCTCGACAAAACTCAAGTCAGGGAATCACATGATTAGATACCTCTTGTCTACCGACACGGTTCCGCTGCGGGTTCACGGACTGTGTCCATTCTCGAACCGTTCGCCGCATTTCGACGGCATCAGAAAAAGCATTTACCGGTAAACTTGCTGGTCTCGAACGGAGCAAGGTAAATTTCTGTGAAACCACACGAGCCGCTGCCCCTCCCCCTTTTCAACATCTTCTGTCAGTCATCACAACCACCACAGACGCACGCAAGTCAAGAAGCACCAGTGTTGTGCATGAACGCGTTCATATCTTCGCCGAACGCTGAACTGAACGGATCACTTTTCATGTGACCGCTCACATGAAAAGTGATTCGTTCAGTGCAGCGTTCGGCGAAAATATGAACTCTGTCAGGAATGAGCAGCACGCGCAGTTCACGTTCACGCGCATTTGAAAAGTCAGCTTTTACCTCCAACCCCCGTTTTGAGTCGCCGAATCCACCCCGTGACAGTATTGTGTTGGAGACTTTGTATGTTAGACGATGTCGAAGTATAGTGTGCATACTTGGCGCGCGAGGCAGATCTGGCCATGCTCGCGCTGCTCGTATCATCACTTATGATCTGCGCTTTTCCATAATGAGTGATAACTTTATTTTCGAAATAAGTTACGAAAATAACGTTAGAATAATGACACTGACATAGCCTGACAGCAGATACTGAATCAGGTAAAAAGTGTTTTTTCTCAGGACTCAGTGATGGGGAGTCACGTTAGCCTCTGACAGAAAAGTCAACCGCTTTTTTATGCACATCGTTCAAACTGTGTACACTGTGTAGTTGATAATGCAATGTTTGAAAAATCTGAAATAGAGCCACATTTTTCTGGTTGTGTAAATGAAAGCAAATGCTATTCAACTACACTGTTGTTAATATGGCCCCTATGAACTGTTAATAAAATCGAATTATCTTATTATTAAATTACCAAAAAAAAAACATGCTTGTAAAAAGTGTTTGTTTTTTCAGCCAATTGAAGGCGCGGTACACTTTCATGTGTACACATGATCTGGATTTTTTTTTACCACCTAATTTTAAGCCAGAAAACGTTCCATAATAACGTGTGGAGTGCACCAGATTCATGCATTTATCTTTAAAATGTGCAACATTTTCTCCCGGGGGCATGCCCCCGGACCCCCTAGTGAGACGATTTTACCACCTCCGCCTCATTTTGAGCCAGGAAAAACCCTGAAGACAACATGATTAAAACAAGTTTCTTCCTACTCAGTCTAAATCTAGAGGCAGTTTTGTTGTTTTTGTTGTTATTCTGAATGTCTGTGTGTTTTACCAGACTAGTTGTTTTAACCAGTATTTTTCTGTTGCTTCTGCTTCCAGGATTAAGTGGAAATATGCTGCATGCCCGTGCTTTGACTTGTGTTGATGGAGTAGACCTTGCACTAATGCAACAGGCCATTATGGAACAGAGACGCTTCTTTAAGGAGAGAGAGACTTAAGATGAATGTGCAAGCTCCACGCTGAGAGCCCTCATACATAAATATCCTGTGAAATGTGATCAACTGAGAACTATTTATCAATGTGTTTTTGTACAATTTGAGAATGTGTGACTTTGTGTCAACCTCTCAAAAGTGTAGGATTGTCACTTGGATTAACACTATACCTCTGTTTACTTAGAAAGAAATGCCTTTAAAATGTATTTTAAAAATAACTAAATACATTTAAGCACAATTACAAAGAAATATCACAGTATGTGTTCTGCTTAATAAAATGTTATGCCTACAAATAATACATTTATTACCACTCTTTGTGTGTTGACATTTAGTAGAACAAATTAGAAACAAAAAATACAGAAATCATTGTTGCAGTTTTATTTTCAGCAGTATTAGAAAGTAAAGAGAATGGTAAATACATAAATAATTAAAAGTACTGTATAATGATTTTAAATCAGAAATTGCTCTTTTGGCCCATCATACCATGCAAATAAAACATGCATAACATGTTTATTATTTATTTATTTTTTTTTGGATAAATATTCCCTTTGTTCTGTGTTACAATATTTTTCTGCCCCATTACATAATGTAGAAATTAAGTAAACGTAAGCATCTCATCAGCTGAGATTAAATATAACTAATGTTAGTAATGTGTTCAAATTTTAGAGATTTTATAGCACCTCAGATTTACAACAAATTGTATTACAAGTACAGTACAGACTAGATCAAAGAATGTTTTATCGCTAAACGTTTATTGTTATACATTAATTATCTTAAAATCTTTTTCCTGGTGTTGCAGATTTTTTAACTGGAACAAATTGAATCAACACACCCACTAAAAACTTGCAATTATAAACTGGTTCCAGGACTTGACTGTTTTTTGTGTGAAATATAAGTTTTCATCTTAGCCAAGGAGAAATGGTTGACAGTGCAGAAACTTAAATGCATGATAAATGTTGTAAACTTATGTAGATTATTAGTGTCTATGTATGAGGGAAATATGCAGTAGCATAGGAAGAATCTTTGGAGGAAGCAGGAAGCATAGGAAGACGTGAGAGTTGGTCTGTCGTACAACGAGCCAAAGCCTGCTTGTAGTTGATCTTCTCCTTTGTGATGGGATCAATCAGCTCTTTTGCATAGTTGATCTCTTCCTGAAGCTCTCTCATCATTGTACTGTTAATCATCTTAGAGCTGACAGCATCCACAATGTTAACCCTTCCTGCTTTGTTGGGGTTGACCAACCCACCTGTCAGAAATTGTGCCTCCATATATCTCATGGCATTCTCTTTGGGCATCCACCCTTTCTGTACAGCTTCTCCAACTGACAGACGCTCTTTAGTCACAGGGTCCTCAACCCCAGTAAAGGCCTTCTGAGCATTTAGTAACCGCTGTAGTTGACTGGGCTCAATCAAATTTCGATCAGCTGCTTTGTTGACAGAATATTTTGTGCTGTTACTGATGTCCATGATGCCACCAGTGGCTGCTTGTGCTTCAAGAAGCTTTTGAGCAGTGTTGGTGTCAATCATCTTTCGAACCATGGCTCTGCGCACATTTAGACACGAATCAGTGTGTACATCATACACGCCACAGATGGGAAACACTTCATTGAGCTGAGTTGGTTGGCTGCTAACTGGGGTGTATGAGCGAGATTTTGTTTCACCAGCCACAAGAAGTGCAAACTCTGAGATGGGCATTTTGCCATCCTTGTACTGTTGTAGTTGGTATTTAGTCACCCTGCCTTCTTTTAGTGCATTTTTGATTGAGTACTGATTGCCACTCTTGCGATCTTGCAAAACAGAAATCTCACCATCAGGTCCCATTGTGGTGGTTTCCTCCCAGTCGCACTCCAGTTCCTGTAATTGCACGTACTGGCTGCGATCGATTAAGCCTTTCATGTAGGCATCATATGGTGACATGTCTTTACCAGTGTTAGGGTCTAAGATGCTAATCTTTGTGGAGACATTGACTTCCTTAGTGCTGCGAGTCTCTGAGGAATCCTCCTTCCTCAAACTGTTCTGTAGCTCCCTGATTATGTTATCTCGCTTGTGAATTGTGTCCTTCTCTTCCAGGATCTCCCTTTCTAGCCTTTGAACATCAGATTCCATTTTAATGCTTTTTTGCCTATTCATTTGATTTCTTTCACTCATAAGCCTTGACTGCTGGTGGAAAGAGATGCTGATATTTTGTCTTTCAGATTCCAAAGTTCTTAGCTCTCTCTGGAGGTTTTCTTTTTCTCTTTGCAGCTTGTCCCGATCATGAATCAGGTTGGTCTCCTCCAGGGACGTGGTGGTTCTTTTGCTTGCTTGTCGCTGCAGTTTCTCATCTAGACGATGGAGTTCATCCTCAAGATCTCGTCTGGCATTTCTCCTGTTGTAACAGTTCTCTAAGGTTGGACCGTTCTGCTTCCACTGCTTGATCTTTCTCTACTCGAACAACCTCTTTATAGATGGTCTTCTCAACCGATTTCTCTCGCTGCAAGATTTCTATTTCGAATGTCATTTTCCTGATGTCTCTATCTAAGCGCATAATGTCACTGCTCTCCTTATCCAGGTCTGTCCGAAGACCATTGGTCAGTTTGTCTAATTTTGGATCCCTCTCAACTTTCAGAACTTCCTCTATAATTATGTTCTCTTCAATAGGTGGTGGGGCAGTTTCTAGCTCATGGATCCTAGATTTAATTTGTCTCAGCTCAGTTTCTACCTGTATCTTTTTTTGCCTTTCATCACTGCTCCTTATGGTTATCTCCTTATCTTGTATGACTGCTCTCATCTGCTGCACCTCTAACTCCAATTTTCTACGATTCTTTACTTCTTCATCTAGACTCCTTCCCAGCCTATCATGATCAAGGATCTGCCTTGGGTCCTTTTGTAGACGCACCACCTCTTGCACTACTACTTTTTCCTCTGGTTTTTGTCTCTCGAGCTGAATGTATTTATTCTGAAGATCAAATACCATTTCCT
Organism: Hybognathus amarus; assembly: GCA_030378365.1. Taxonomy (NCBI): domain Eukaryota; kingdom Metazoa; phylum Chordata; class Actinopteri; order Cypriniformes; family Leuciscidae; genus Hybognathus; species Hybognathus amarus. The sequence goes on from JAQIUQ010006233.1 coordinate 59,159, forward strand.
CTATAGTTCTTCGCCTCTGAGTTTCCTCACGGATCTCTCTCCTGAGACGATCTGCCTCCTTCTCCAGAAGTGGGTCATCAACATATTTAGTTACATCTTTTGTGACAATCTTGGTCTCAACCTTTGACTTTTCAGTCTTCCACTCATCCCTGTCTTTTCTAAGACGGAAACCTCATCCTGCAAAGTACTGTAGGTTTTTTGCAGGGAGTATACTTGATCTGAGAGCCTCTGTATTTCTCTTACATTCTCTGGACTTCTTTCCTCTTTTCAACCACCTGAACTACTTCCTTATACTCAACTTTGGGTTTCTGTGAATGCAGAGCACTAAGCTCCGCTTTCACAATACTAATTTGTCTCTCAAAGTCTGAGCCCTTCCTGTCTTGAAGCTCCCATCTCAAGCGTTGCATCTCTGCCTCCGTCTCAGGTGCCACCCTGAAGATCTCATTTATGATTTCTTTGACTTCCACTTGGGGCTTCATCTGTTGTATTCGAACATGGTGTGACTGAAGGGTACTAAGCTCAATCAAGAGACTTTTGTTCTCAGTTTTCAATTCTTCTATTGTAGTCAGAAGCCCTTTAGACTCACTTATAAGTACAGGGTCCTGCTCAACCCTTTTCACCACCTTGGTAACAACTTTTGGCTCTAAAGTTGGGATGAGCATCTCTAAAGAATTGATCTGGCTTCTGATTTGGGAGATTTCACTCTTCAGTGACTTGCACCTCTCATCTTCATCTGAGATATCCATCTCGAATGTCCTAACTGCCTTCAACATTGTTGGATCTTTCTCCTGTCTTACCACTTCCTTTTGCACAACCGTCTCTTTTATGATTTGCTTCTTTTGCTCCAAAATTGTCATCTCTGATTGCAGGTAAGCCTTATCTTGTTCTTTAATTTTAAGTTCACTTCTCAGTTTGCTTATTTTTTTCTCGAATATTTGATGCTTCTACATCCAGCTGGGGGTCTTTCTCTACCTCTGTCACCTCTCTTGTGACTAGCTTGGGTTTAGTGTTCTTAAGTTCACTTTCTAGGCTAGTGATCTTTCTAGTCATTACTTCAATCTCACTTTGTGTTTTGGTGCGTTTTCAGTGCTTCTTCGTGAATCTTTTTTTGAAAGTCCTCCAAACTGGACTCAAGTTTTGGGTCACGGTAATACTGCAGAACTTCTTTCTCCTCCACTCGCTCTACACCTCTTCGACTCTTCAGAGATAAAAATCTGTTCTTGATGGTGCTCAGGCTATTCTCTGTATTGGTATTTTTGGCAATTTCCTCCTTTAATTCTTTCTGCAGAGCTTCAGTGTCCTCAGAGGCTTTTTGTTGCAGCTGTTGCTGTTGATGTACGGCATTTACTTTTACCACATTCTGTGTAAATAGAAGTAAGACCAGTTAATATTTCAAAGGTGATCAGTTTGAAGAGTCCAGGGCTCGAGACTAACGGCGTCCTATCGTCCTGGGACGATAGAAAATGTATTTAGGACGAACAGAAATATTCTCCAGGAAGCAAGACATTTTTGTGTGTGTTCATTTATTACTAGCCTATTAGGCTAACTTAACGTTATGCCAAATGCCAAAAATAACCGACCAAGCGCTGACCACAACGGAGCGCGTCTTCGTTACTATAGTTACTATCACTGGCTGGCTACTCGCGGAGACTCGTTCCGCGGTACATCTATCAAATGGCTTCATACATCGCAAATATGTTGCGCTGGTTAAACAACGGATAGTCAATGAATAAAAACTAGACAAAAATGTTAGATAGTGAGTGACGACGCAAAAAAAGGTATATTCGGTGCGGTTTTCTGTGTGCATACTGTACACATGACTGAAGTTTGCAGCCATAGACACCTAAGTTAAAGCGCGAGTACTGAATTGAGCTCTTTTTCATCTGAATCGACAAAATGATACACACAACATTATGTCTAAAGGCCCGTTCACACTAAGCACGCTGAACTATAAAGATAACGATAACTATATATGCGTCCACACCAACGACCGAATAACGTTCTTTTATTCTAAGCACGCACGCGCGCTGCAGTTTCAGAGTAGCACGCGTGCGCAAATGACCTGCTGTTGCTGCTTTACGTTACAAACAAATATCAAAAGGAAAAACAGGCGCTTTTTGTTTTGGATACACGATCAATATCCTTAAAAGACGAGAGGTGTTGGGAGCGCATCTAAACAGTGAATCTAGCATGTCTAGTGTAATATCTGGATTTAGCTGACGAATTCAATGATGGGATAAAAACATCACCTAGTACTTCAGCAATGTTGTCAACTAGCGCTGGATAGCCTACCTGAGGTAATTTTGTAACACCATGCTAAACTGCATAATCTCATTGTGAATACTTCTCACCGTTTATTCCCAGGATGCTTTCCATATATATCCATCTTTAACGTATCATTGAAAAGTGGGTTTGACTTGTCAAACAGTGGAGGATTTTTTTTTTTGTACCTCGACGATTAACTTCTCTGCAATGTCATCTTTAAATGCACGATTCTGATTGGTTGTCAGTGTTTTATCGTTGGACAGCTGGAAAAAAATCATTCTGAAAGTGATTCCAACGATATAGTTCCTCATATCTTTATCGTTATAGCTGTGGTGTGAACTCTGTTATTCTTTAATATGGAGAACGATTTTTAGAATTATATCTTTATAGTTATCGTGCTTGGTGTGAACGGGCCTTAAATGTCCGTATTTGGAGAGTATTCATGTAAACTATGCCGGTTATGTCTATAAACTGTTGTCTTTTAAACTGTTGTGAGTGTATTGGATGTGCATCAGTGCATTTGTATCCTCATGTCATTGGACATGATCAGATGTCTTTAAGTGACAGTAATGTGGCCTGTGTCCTTAATAGGCTATTCAAGCAACAAAAGAAAAAGAGAAAAGCATTCAATGCTCGTTAATAGCTTTAATAAGGATTCGTTATATTTAATTCATACAAATACATATGTCTGTTGCTTGAAAAAATAAAGAATTAAGTATGAAAGCTAGTTAAATCATTAATTGAAAAGAAGACTGTTCTACTCTAGGAAAAGTGGTTTTATTTAATTTTAAGATATTTAAGTCACAGTAGTTAAATCTGTATCTATATTGCATGTTCAAACTTTAAAATCATTAATATTAACACGTTAATATATCAATTTTTTATTAAATCTGTGTTTTATCTATTTACAGATAACTACTTTGAATGAAGCTAAATAAATATAATACTATGTATCATAAACACTTTAATGTTGTTTTTATTATGTGACTAACAACTATAGATGATAATAAAGTACGGAAACAACAGTTTTATTTTGGGACGGTTGACATAAACTTTAGGACAGTTCAGATTGTTATTCAGGACGGTTTCAGGACGGAGGTGAAAAAAGTTAGTCTGGAGCCCTGGAAGCGTCACATGATTATTTTCTTAACAAAGATAAAATGAATTGCAGTATAATACAAATTAATCCTTTTGATTAGTGGTAAACATAAACTGTTGCTCTCTCATTTGCACCTCAGACATGATGCTCTTTGCAAAGTTCATCTGGTTTAGTAACTGGTCACTCTCAGCAGCTGTTTCAGCATAATGGTTTGTAAGATCCTTCTCCTGTAGTAAAACAGAATATGGAATTAAGTATTTAATTAATATAAACATTTCTCATGTTTTACATTTCAAATAACTCACCTGCTTTGCAACAGCACCAGCTAGGGTGGTGGTGTGAAGCCTTTTAGCATTTGTCACAGGTGTGTCATCAAGAGTAGCTTTGTACTTATCACAATTCATCTCATATTCCTGCCCAAAAATAAATACAATATACAATTTACACAGTATACATAACAGTTTGTGCCACACAATTTTATCATTAGAGGTTTTCCACAGTTTTATACCCCATTTAAATAAAAAGTTATATTTGGTGTGTGATTCTGGATACGTGCAGCCCAAACATGTTACAATGTTTCTGTATCCCAAACATTTGACTTACTTTAAGAGTATTTTGGAGATCCTTGGAGAGATCAACCACCCTGTCCATGTCATCACCTTTCCTTTTTATATCCTCTATCACCCTCTTTCAAGTAAAAGAAAACAACCACATAGTGAGAATTTTTCTTTTTTTTTAATCAGATTATTTATTTTATATATAGTCTACAGGTCTAACCTTCTGAGAGTTCTGCTTGGCATTGACTTGAGTCAAATCATCTTGGGGGTTAATCTTGTTGTTAGGTAGATTATTTAAGAAGAAGCTCAGTGATTGGCTCACATTTTGGAAGTCCTGGTGTTTTGTGTTAGCCTCTTGCAAAAGCCTCTCTCTAAGGAAATCAATCAAGCAAGCAAACTTTATTTATTAAGCACTTTACAACAACCGAACTAGACCCAAGTAGATGAAGTGCTGTACGCAAGAATAAACAAATATACAAAAAGAACACAATTCATGCAGCATAAAATACAAAGTGAAAAACCATTAAAAAAAAAAACATAAACTGCAAAACCATAAAAGCAAAATGTCAACTCCTGGTGTTAAAGGCCAAAGAAAATATATACGTTTTAAAAAGAGATTTAAAATAAGTGATTGAAGTGGCCTGTTTTACTGGCTGAGGCAGGTCATTACACATTTTTGGAGCTGCCATTACAAACGCACGGTCCCCTCTGAGTTTACGTTTTGTTTTAGGCACATGTAGGAGCAATTTATCAGCTGACCTAAGAGAACAATTAGGTGTGTGGAGATGTAATAACTCAGATATATAAGACGGGTTAAGACCATTTAATGATTTAAAAACAAATAAAAGAATTTTAAAATGAATCCTGTACTGCAGTGGTTTTCAATCCTGGCTCCTGGGCGATCCACAGCTCTGCACAGTTTGTATTTCTCCCTCTTTTAACACACCTGATTCAGATCATCAGCCCGTTAGGAAAGAGTTCTATGAACTGAACTGGGTGTGTCAGATAAAGGAGACAAATAAAATATGCAGAGCTGTGGGTCCCCAGGATCAGGTTTGAAAACCACTGCCTGTACAGGCAGCCAGTGAAGCAACTCTAAGATGGGTCTAATGTGTTCATATTTACGTACTCCTGTTAGACGTGCTGCTGCGTTTTGAACCATTTGAAGACGAGCTAAAGAAGACCCACTAACCCCCACAAATAGTGTTACAGTAATCCAGCCAGCTAGTGATAAAGGCATGGATTACTGTCTCAAATTGTCTAAAAAAGGCTTTACTTGTTTACTTGTTCTAAAAAGGGCTTTACTTTGGCCAATTTCCTCAGCTGAAAAAAAGCCTGTTTTGACTACGGCTCTGATATGGCTGTCGAAGTTAAGATCAGCATCGATTTTAACCCCTAGGTTTATGATAACTGGTTTATTATATTGGGCCAAAGCACCCAACTCAACGAAACAAGTCCCATTAGTACCACCAAAAATCATCACTTCCATTTTATTAGCATTAAAACTTAAAAATGTATAGCCATCCAGGTTAACATCCTCAAAACAATCTATTAACGAACTGAAAGTGTCATTCTTTTTTATTCAGCATGTACAACTGATTATCATCAGCGTAACAGTGAAAAGATATGCCATGTTTCCTAATTACTTAGCCCAGCTGTAGCAAATACAGTGAGAAGAGAAGGGGACCCAAAATTGAGCCCTGAGGGGACCCCACAAGAGAGTGGTGCAGAAGAGGACTCAGAATTTCCACAGCTGATGCAGAGAGTCCGAACCTTCCAGGTATGACCTAAACCATTCAAGTGCTGTGCCTTTTATGCCCAGCCCACCCAATCCTCCAAGCGAGAATCAAAATTTCATGGTCCACAGTATCAAATGCAGCTGTCAGGTCAAGAAGCACAAGAACAACATAATAACCAGAATCTGTTTCTAAATAAATATCATTAAAAACTTTAAAAAGAGCAGATTCTGTACTGTGTAAAGATTTGAAGCCGGACTGGAATACCTCAAGGAATTTGTTGTCTTTCAAAAAAGCCATTATTTGATTGCAGACTATCTTTTCAAGGATTTTAGAAATAAAAGGTAGTTTTGAAATAGGCCTAAAATTTGCAAGATCTGTCAGATCAAGACCAGGTTTTTTGAGTAAAGGTTGCACTACAGCGTGTTTAAAAATGTTAGGGCCCACACCAGAGGACAGACTGCTATTAGCAACTGCAAGAACAGACGGTCCTATAGTAGAAAAAAACCTCCTTAAAGAGTCGAGGAGAAATAGCATCTTGTGGTGAACCTGAGGGCTTCAAATTTCCAACAATCTCCTGTAGCATATACAACGTCACAGGCTCAAACTTATCAAATACAGAAGAGCAGCTAACAGAGACTGAGGGGTCACAGGCAGAAGTTCTAATGGAAGTGACTTTATCATTAAAAAAGCGTAAAAAAAATGTCACAGGACAGTCGGGGAGGCATCAACACAGACAGTTTGTGGAACATTAATAACTGAATCAATAGTTTTAAACAAAATGCGAGGCTTATTACTGTTCAGAGAATGATCTCAGAGATATACATTCTTTTAGCTTCTTCCAGAATTGTCTGATAGTGATGCCAACAGCCTGGGAAAACCCAGACAACTTCAGGCAAATTTAGATTTGCTCTGAAAGTTAGTCTGGCAAAGAGCTCATTCAAGCCCATTTCTAATCCGTCGAAATCGCGGCACCAAAAAAAACATTGGGCGGGCTTTACACGATGACGACAGCACAGCAGCGATGAAGCAGATTTTGAACATTTTCAAAGGGGTGTGACCATAGACATCATAAAGATAGACGCCCCATCTATCGACCGCTGACAGCCAATAGAGAGAATGCATTGACGCCATTTCCCGCGGTACAACCCCCTCAGCCTGACTGAGTGGCAAAAGATCTGCTGCGTGACTGGATTTAATAGGGGAAACTGGAAAAATGCGACTAAAAGGAACAATTTTATCAATTTAAACTTAAATGTTTGACTCAATATAGTGTTCCTTACAACTCACTAAATATTCCAGTGATCCATGGCTATTGACATGCAGCCAGCAATCGTGTTGCCTGACATTTATGTTTGCCTGATTTAGACACTGGGGAAAATAAAAGCAATATAGACCATAAAGATAAAACAAATTTGCCTGTGAATGCTTTATGTAAATGCAATATAGGTAGGTCTAAATCCGGGTGATTACTTATATCAGTGTTCTATATAGCCTATTATGTATATTATCATATCGTCCATCCCTGAAAATTTTATCGTTTTTTTTTTTGGTCAGTGTTTATTAAAAAACATTCCAATAATGCAGAATATGCAATGATAAATATTTAATTGATGAGTTGTTATATATAACAATACAAAATATATGGGAATGGTTTTACGCCTAAAATCAGCATATTGACACAAAATGATAACTGCAAATCCACCTTTCGCTGACAGGAGTCCACTAGTTTCTGTGAATTGCAGCGATCCATTTGCTCCTCTTTCTATAGCAATCTGTAAAAATATACCTCCGATTTTTTGTCAAATCTAGTTGTAGACGTCATATGCATTCCCTCTATCTGACACGGAAGAGCCGTGGGGCTGCCACCTTGAAACCGGTTATCTGCTCCACTCAGTGTAATCTGTTTGGCAGGTGATACAAGCTGTCGGCGCATTTATATAAAGCATAACTGCAATGCTTGGGTCTGAATTCCTCATTATTATAGCTCCACAGGCCTCTTTTCTACCCCTTTTCTGATGTGCTTCTGTGAGCAAGTCGTTTCAATGCGGCCCCTTTAAATAAAAAGGCGACGTCTTACTCCGCCTGCTTTCCAGGTCGCTGAGTTCACGGTCAGTTTAACTCAGGTTCAACTCTCCATGTTCGGCCATTATTGTAGTTTGATAAGAGATACAATTACTATAGCTTCAAAGAACATTTTTATTCACATGTTAACAAAATGTCAACAATGGAAGAGTTGTCCACCAAGCCTTACATATTCGAGCCAGAGCAAGCGATTTGAAAAAGATGATCGACGACGAACCTGCATGTCTTCATATGGAGGCAGGTATGTAAGTTAACTATGTTGTGTTATTAGTGAAAGTTGACTATTTCTCTTGTTAAAACAAGCACACTGACAAGATAAATGACTGCGGTCTGATCTTACCACTAAAAATCTGTATTGATAATAAAATGATAACTTATGTTTAGAAAGCATCAGGAAACACAGCAGCTAAATGATAGAAGGAATTTACCGATCGGCAAACCCTTCTGTGTACTACGGGCTGAGGTTGTTGAAGTGGGGTTCCTTGAAGTGCTTCAGGTCACTACATCCAACAACCGAACATTTTGACGAGCCCTCTCGTAACTTCTGCAATCTGCATCATTGAGCTTGGACTACAAAATCGGAGCGAGAAATAATAATGGCGGATTGCTCCTAGTGTTGGACCGGTATTCAATGTCCTTATTTGCAGTTCGCTCAAATACGGTGACGTACTTGCTCAAAAAACGTCATAGACAACAGAAAAATCTGAACAGGTTGAAAAATGTGACCAAAACAGAATATAAAGATATAAACGAAGCACCTGAAGAGAGAAATTTCATCTTTTTTGTACTTGATAAACGCTCCAAATCTACAACAAAATGCATTTAAGGGCTAAAAAAGTGGATTTTGCATGATATGTCCCCTTTAATGAGCCACATCTCACTAAGTAACAAACTGATTTTCACGCAGGTTTTTTTGCTGCAAAGGTCATACATGTAGCTATGATACAGGACACATGGGATATTTTTTTTCACAAAATACAACCAATAGTACACGGTTACGTTAGAATGTTAAATCTTACTTGTGAAAAGTAATTCCCGAGTCGATAGTCTGCCGATTTTAAGCAGGAATATGCTGCACAGTGCTCTGGCATCTGACTGCTGCTATGCAACACAATAGGAATAAGACCGGTTCAAGATGGCGGCCGGATTTCTCAGTGCCCAGCGGCCAGTAGGGCATCTGAGTCTAGCTTGACTCGAGTGGCAAAAAAGATCTGCTGCGTGACTGGATTTAATAGGGGAAACTGCGAACTCAATAAACGAACAATTTTATCAATTTAAACTAAATGTTGGACTCAATGTAGTGTTCCTTACAACTTACTAAAGATCCAGTGATCCATGGATATTGACATGCAGCCAGGAATCGTGTTGCCTGACATTTATGTTTGCCTGATTTCGACGCCAGGGAAATAAAAACATTATAGACGTAAACATCAACAAATTTGCAATATAGGTAGGTCTTAAATCCGGGTGATCACTTATATCAGTGTTATATATAGCCTATATATCAGTGGTCACCAATCTCGGTCCTGGGAGGGCCGATGTCCTGCAGAGTTTAGCTCCAACCAGGTCCAACACACCTGCCTGAAAGTTTCTATTATGCCTAGTGAGACCTTGATTAGCTGGTTCAGGTGTGTTTAATTGGGGTTGGAGCTAAACTCTGTAGGACACTGGCCCTCCAGGACCGAGATTGGTGACCACTGCTATATATCATCATATCGTCCAGCCATAAAACTTTATAGTTTAGTTTTGTTTTGTTTTTTTTGGTTAGTGTTTATTAAGAAACATCCAATTATGCAGAATATGGAATGATAAATATTTAATTGATGAGTTGTTAATATACTTGTAACAATACAAAATATATGGGTATGGTTTTACAGCTAAATTCAGCATAATGACACAAAATGATAACTGCAGATCCACCTTTCGCTGACTGGAGTCCAGTTGTTTCTGTGAATTGCAGCGATCCATTTGCTCCTCTTTCTATAGCAGTCTGTAAAAATATACCTCTGATTTTTTGTAAAATCTAGTTGTACAGTCAATTGCAAAGCTCTTTCCCACTTTATATGTGTTGTGTTTGTTTTTTGCGGCATTCACGCTGAAAACATATACAGCCGCTCAGTCTTTTTGCCACTCACTGTGAGGAACTGCAGGCACGTGACCGGACGGTGACGTCACGCGCATTTCCTCTATACATAGTTCCCACAGGCAAATTAATGTCACGTGACCTCCCCAGAGATACCAGCTTTGAGGGTAGGGATGGGAATCGGAAACCGGTTCTTCTTCAGAACCGGTGACTAGTGAATCGAATTCCTTGGAACCGTTAGCTTGCCTGCTTAACGATTCCGCTTATCGGTTTCCGCTCGTTGTAAATGCGTCATGGCGTCACACACACACACGCTATGTTGTTTTGATTCAGAACGCGGCAAAATGGCTTCAAGTCAGAGGCGGTTCGTTCGGGTCATTTTTCCTGCCGACCAACATTTCGTTATTCAAATGTAGGCGCGCCGCGTGTGGCAAGCGCGTTCATCAGTGTGGCGTGACCACAACATTGCCCTACATCAATGGCAAATTTAACGTAAACGGAACGAAACTGAGCTACTCGTTATTGTGTGGTTGTTTGGATGACAGACCGTTCATCAATTTGGACCAAAGCAGCGCAAGCCGATCTTCATCATCAGCACTGTTACTACACCGGCAAATCCAGTAAAGAAAACATTTGAATTCGCCACTGAAGTAATAACATCGCTGCGAGATCTAGTGAGAAACATTCACATTTCTCCGTTATTAACGGATCAAACAGCGCTGACGTGGAAACCAGGAAGAATAAACATTGTGCCATGAATGAACTATCCAGTGTCCACAGATCAGCAACATCACCAAGATTTACTGTATAACACTACTATCTGTAAGTTTGGCAGGAATAGTAGGCTATAATGCTTTAACCTCTTAACCAGCGCCCCTATTTTTGAGAATTTTCTTGAAAACGACATACCCAAATACAAATCTCTGTAGCTCTTGAACCCTATGGTCCACATTCATAAATCTGATATTTATTTAAACTAGACACTTGAAACTTTGTTACCCAAGAGTCATTATAACTCAAAGTAGCATAGGAACAGAGTAAAACAAGGTAAAATATACATGAAATTGACTCGCGATTTCTTTGAATAAACTTCATTTAGGGAAAAATGTATCAGAATTTTATGTTAAGGGCCTGAAAACACCATAAAGATAAAACTGAATGTCTGACCATGTTTTGATTCAAATTTGAGGAAGATACTCCCAAAAATGTAGTTCCTGTAAGCTTTTATTCAAGAAAAGTCTAGGCGTCCTTTCCAAAAGGCCTTGGAGACTCCAAATGGACACCTGGTTACCAAATGACATAATGAGTAAACACTACATACTACATACATGTTTATCCATTCAGAACTATTCTGCCCATCAAACTACACAAGAAAAAATTATTTCAGCACAACATTTTAACAAAATACTCTTTATTTTGAACATTTATAATAGCAAAAACAGTGAAAAAAAACAAAACCTCACTTCATTTATACATTCCAAAAGTGATTGTTTTACTAATGAATACAATATATAAAAAGAAAAAAAAAATACATTTGTAATTGCAACAGTGTTTTTACTCAAATAAGTTGCAATAAACAATTACAATGAATATCCAATTACTAAAACAAAAAGCAACCGCTTACAGTATTTACAAAGTGTAGGAAGATCAAGATGTTGATCAAGGCAGTCACCGTCAAGGGTTGTTCTGGAAACCAAAGCCACTGAAAGACAGGAGAAATAAAGTGTGTAAGCAGAACAAATTAAATTTGCACAGGAAAACACACACACACAAATACACAAAAGAGGATTTCAGTTTGAGTCACATTCATCTATTAGCAGCATCAATATTCCATCATATTACAATATCAAATGTCACATACCTTATCATTATAATGCTCAACATTAAAAATGCTTTGTAATTATATATTTTTTCTATGTACTCGTAATTATATATATCTTTATTATATCTTCACCTGACATCTTGTAATCCTTTCCTTCCATTATATTTATATTCAATGCACCATTCATTCATATAAACGTATCACTGTGATCTCATATCTTGCTCATCTTCACCTGACTTCTTATAATCATTTCCTTCCATTATTGTTATATTCAATGCTTCATAAATATAATGTGTGTGATATAAACATTTTCTCTTTATGTAACCTTATAATATAACGTTACAGCTCTATCACCTGCTCGTGTAGCTTTGTATCTTTGCTAGCTAATGTCAGCAATACGTAACTAACTCAAGTAGTATT
>JAQIUQ010006234.1:0-20131 GCA_030378365.1 Hybognathus amarus
GGAATGACGGAGAATGGGGGTTTCGCATAGAAAGCCAATCCTCTTCGAGTATTAAAAATGAGCCAATGGCATGAAAATGCCTTGGGTCTGCGGAATTTGCATAGCGTATCTCCGCCCACCTCGTGGGTATAAAAGGAGGAAGCAGACGCAATCGCAGTATGTCTTCGCTGAGGAGCCGAGACTGAACTCAGGCGTCTACCCAGCGGTACAGCGGAAGTGGCAGGGAGACGTAACGTCTCCGTTCCCTACTCAGGGAACGAGGGTTACATCCGTAACCGAGACGTTCCCTTTCGTAGTCACTCCAAGTTACGTCGGAATGACGGAGAATGGGGGTCAGTGCCATCGCGCCACCTTCACAGCTGTCTTCCAGTGCCCTGCGAAGTCCGAACTCCTGACAACTTAACAGACAAGGAGTCCTACCTAACACAGGAATACCAAGGTACACTGAGGAGTATATTCCAGGGGGGTAATGCCCGGAGTATGCCTACCCAAGGGGAGGACTTAAGAATACACATATGGCCCGCAGGGACGCATATGGAGGAACTGGAGTCACCAACCTGAGGGTGGCCTACTTAACTCCATGGTTGGCACGGTGGATTGTCTGAGGGAAGACACATGCTCAGAGAGGCTTACAGTGGAAAATACACATGTGAGAGTTGCCAAGGGAACCATACACACGGAGGGGCCTCAGCCGATGTCCAGGTCAAAAGACACTGGTGCCAGCGTCCACGGTGCTGGAGGATTCAGGGCTTCAATGGAAGACTCAACTGAGGGATGACGGCACTTATCCAATCCGAGGAGTGGAATGGCGAGCAAGCGAAGACACCTGAGCGGGTCCAGTACTGGCCGGAGCGGTCACGGACGAGGACACCGGCTCCACTCGCAGATTATAAGAATCTCGCAAAAGTGTTGGGTGTCGCCCAGCCTGGAGCTCTGCAGATGTCTGTTCACGAGGCGCCATGCGCTAGAGCCCAAGAGGAAGCCACACTCCGAGTGGAGTGGGCTTTCACACCAAGGGGCACGGTTGACCTTGCTGCTGGTAAGCCAAAGCAATGGTGTCCACTATCCAGTGAGACAGCCTCTGCTTAGAGAGAGCCCTTCCCTTCTGGCTCCCACCATAACAGACAAAGAGCTGGTCTGAGGTCCTGAAACACCACGTTCTGTCTACATAGGCACGAAGTGCACATACTGGACAGAGCAGTGGCCCGGGACGAAGCCACACTTCGTCAACGGAGAATGCCTGCAGGTCCCCCACCCTCTTGATGGAGGCCAGTGCAACCAGGAGCGCTGTCTTCATCAGACAAGAACTTAACCTCTACCGATTGCAAAGGCTCAAAGGGAGGCCTCTGCAGAGCACTTAGAACTACTGAGAGGTCCCAAGAGGGCACGAGAGGGGGACGAGGAGGATTCAGTCTCCTCGCTCCCCTTAGGAACCTGATGATCAGGTTCCTGTTTTCCCAAAGACTTACCATCAACTGCTTCATGAAACGCAGAAAGAGCCACGACGGTAGACCTTAAGGGTGGAGGGAGACAGCCTTCACTCCAACCCTTCCTGCAGGAAGGAAAGCACGACACTGATCGAGCAACTCCGGGGGTCTTCTCGGTGAGAAGAGCACCAGTTGACGAAGAGGTTCCACTCTCAAGACACGAGGGGACAGAGCTAGCCCGAATGGGAGAACCGTGTACTGATATGCCTGTCCCTCGAAAGCAAACCGAAGAAACGGTCTGTGTCGAGGCAAGATGGAGACATGAAAGTACGCGTCCTTCAGGTCTATCGCTGCAAACCAATCCTGAGGCCGGACGCATTCGAAGATGCGCTTGGCCGTGAGCATCTTGAACGGCAGCTCGGTGAAGAGTACGGTTCAAGACGCGAAGATCCAGGATCGGTCGCAACCCACCGGTCTTCTTGGGGACAATGAAGTAGGGGCTGTAGAACCCTGACCTCATCTCGGCTGGAGGGACAGTCTCGATTGCACCCTTCGCCAGCAGGGTCGCAATCTCCGCTCTCATGACCGGGGCATTGCCACCGACCAACGTAAAGCGAACTCCTCAGAAACGGGGAGGAGACCGGGCGAACTGAATCGCATAGCCGAGTCTGATCGCTCTGCGACCCAGCGAGATACAGGCCGGGGAGCTCTAACCAAGCTCCCAGGGAATCCGATCCAGAGGGATCATACGAACCACAGACGTCCCCCTGGAGGGGCAGCGAGGCGGAGAGACCGGTCAGACGCACGGGCGTTACCCCCTGCGGGTGCACAGTCAGAGCTCCGCTCCCGACAGAAGAGACCAGGGAAGGACCAGCATTCCACGGGGGTCTGTTCTGCCGGGGGTCTGGCGATAGGAGGGGAGGAGAGCGGCGTGGTCCGGGGACGACAGCACGCTCCCTCTGCTCCCTCAGAGACAGAGGGGAAATGAGAGTGGCGACGCTCGGGACGTCGTGCACACTCATCCCAGTCTGTGTGCTCAGTGATAGTGTCAAGTCTTTCTTTAACCAACTCAGGGTGCTGCCCACCCGTGGGTGAGCAGCGGGGAGCTGAAAACAAAAGATTCTCCACCAGCCCTCCACTGGAGGGAAGGAGGGGCCTGCTGACCACCTCCTGAGAAAACTTGAGGCCATCACTGAGCAGCCAGTCTCAGGAACGCCGCTTAGCCTGGCGCTCTAGCGGGGCACGGAGCCTGAGGGGGCTGTGACGCTCTCCTGCGGCCTCCTCTGAGACGAAGCGCGGGTGAAGGCTGCTGCTGTGGCCGTGCTGGGGAGGCGCAGTGGAGCGTCCTCGGTGGCGAGCAGGCTGAGGCGGCTGTACCGACGGATGGGTGGAGGTAGAAGCTGGGTGGAGGCAGCAGCTGGCCGTTGGGGCAGGATGTGTCGAATCTCCTCAGTCTGCTTCTGGGCGGTCGAGAACTGCTGGGCGAAGTCCCTCAACCGCACCGCCGAAGAGGCCAGACTGGGAGAAGGGGGCGTCGAGCAGACGGTCTGCTCGGCGTCCCACACATCTGCCAGGTTGAGCCCAAAGCTGTCTCTCCTGGGACCAGCGCTAGTGGCCATCAAATGACCCAGGGAGCGTGCGGCCACCTTAGACGCCCGAGAGCGAGGTCAGTGGCAGCATGCAGATCGTTAAAGGCCCCGGGATCAGGTCCCACCCTCGTGCATATCCCTGAGCAGTTTCGCTTGGAAAACCTGCAAAGTGCTCATGGCGTGCAGGGCAGCGGCTGCCTGGCCCGCAGCTCTGTATGACCTCGCCACCAATGATGGCGAGAACCTACAGGCTTTGGATGGGTGCTTAGGAACCCCCGAGAGGAGGCACACAGTTGGCACCTCTGCGGACACAGTTGCATCGCAACAGAGCGCTCCACCGGGGAATCCCAGTGTACCCATGAGCAGCCGCGCCGTCGGAGGGGGAGGCGGCGAGGGACGCTGACGATCGCTCACGGGAGGTCAAAGGAGCCTTCCAAGTTTGTCAGTTCCCCATGCAGCTCCATCATTTCGGGATCAGACACGGGCGACGCTGGCGCTCCCGGAGGAGGCAACGCAGCCGCATCCTCACTTCCCGAAGAATCGAGCCCACCTTGTGATGCCGCGATCGTTGCATTCGCATCCTCCTCTGGGAGCACAGAATGAAACAGACGGCACCTGGGTGTGTGCGGGGGGTGTGGCCCGAGGAACCAGCGTCAGGGCTTCGCTTCCACAATGTCACAATGTCAGATCACCCTGTCTGCCAACCGCAGAGCTTCCCCTACTTGAGGAAGCAGAACAGGTAGCAGACACGGGGACTCTCACTGTTAGATCATTGAGTCTCGACCTCAGTGTTGAGATGGTCATGTTCCCACAGAAGGAACATGACTCATCCACGAACGCTGCTTTTGCGTGCTCAAGACCCAGACACACAAAACAGAGCTCGTGCCCATCAGAAGGGGACAGGAAACGACCGCAACCAAAAGAACACGGGCGAGCCATCTTTAAAGAGACGTGCCTCGTGCAGCACTTTTATGAAAGGAGGAAATTCACTCTTTCAGGCGCTGATGCAACCAGGGAGAAGCGCAAAGTCTGGCAGACCACTGCTCAGATCGCAGGCAATGCAGAATCTCGCTGGGTACCGCCGTCACACCAACGCTGGAAGAGGACGCTCGTACTCAAAGAGTGTAACTCAGTATGAGAGTGGCTTTAGGAGTGAAGAAGTCTCTTGGCTCCGAAGCGAAAACATACTGCGGTTGCATCTGCTTCCTCGTCATATACCCACAATGTGGGGCGGAGATGCGCTATTCAAATTCCGCAGACTCAAGGCATTTTCATGCCATTGGCTCGTTTTAAATACTCGAAGAGGATTGGCTTTCATGCAAAACCCCCATTCTCCGTCATTCCGACTAGGGCTGTCGCGGTTATGGAATTTCCCTTGCGGTAATGTTGAGTGGCTCAATAGCGCGATATGCGGTATTACCGCCATTTATTTATTTATTTAATTAATATGTATTTGTTGCTATACAAATAAAGTTTACGATGTGGACAAAAACGAGGACATTTTCAGTAACCAATGTAACCGAAACTAAACAGCATCTACAGTATATGCGCATTGAAAGACTTTCACTCAGCGCGCATATTGTTATGACAACGGACTTTGAGCTTTGAGCGAGTCTTTGAACCATTCATTCAACGAACACGTTTAGAAAAGCTGATTCATTAAAAGAGATGTAATGAAACAAGATGTTAATTATTTTTAACTTTGAGGTTCAACTTTTCAAGGCTCAGCTAAGCAGCAATGCGTCGCATGGGCAACGCAGAAGCTGATGACCTTAGAGACCAAGATAGCATTGATTCAATGTGTTACTCACTGATTTTATTTTGCCGCGGCTTCCTTGTGCTGTGGGATGCTGACCAGCGCTGCTGCTGACGCGCATTGACTGGGAAAATACCCGTGAAGAGAACGTTAAAATGATGACGCGACAAATATTTCGCTTCCCTTTGACACCGACAAGCTTTTCACGACTTTAAAGACAGACACGGGTAATTGCTAACCTGACTCCACCAGATGGATTTGCTCCGCATATCCATCTGGAAACTCTTCCGTTGAAGTAGTTTTGGTAAGGGGCGAAAATACTGGTTAGCTGATTGGCCTATGTTGGTGATAGACGGGCCAAATCAACCAATCAGATCAACGAAGCACATGACGTACTAACTTGCTGCTACAGGTAAACCTCGTTAGCTCAGCAAATAAGCAACATGTCGGCAAAGGATATTTGCCGTTTATGTAACTACAATTTGCGAATAAAAGGCACCATTTCAGCTGCCCGGTCCATATTTCACAAGAAGGATGCAAGAGAAAAAAGCATTAGCGAGCGGCTAAAAGAATTAGGACTACCGCTGTCTGAAAATGTTTCTAGATCGCGTTGCTTCCGCTTGATTGCGTCACACCTCAACCCGCCTCAAAGTCAACGCTGATTGGACGTTCGTTTGGTGAACTGCTCCCAAATTTTCTTTAACGGAAAGTATCCAGACTGATCTGCGAGTGAAACCTTGAAAGCTCGCGAGATCAGGATGGTCTCGCGAGGCTAGGTAATTGCACGCACTCTCCCGATCTCTCTCATTCACTGTCTGTGTGAAGCCTGTAGGCTACAAATCACCATGATAAACAGTCCTGTTATCATTATGAACTTGTTTAACATTTAATACACATGCATTAAGTACAAAACAAGAAGGGTATAGCCTTATAAAAAACGTGAATATCGCAGTTGCTGCGGTTACGATGCAATCCTCTGCGGTTGACATGTCAGAAGCGCGGTACTACAATATCACGGTTATCGCGACAGCCCTAAATTCCGACATAACTCAGAGAGTGACTACGAAAGGGAACTCACGGCTTCAGTCCTTCTCTCAGACTCTCATCCACAGGCTGTTTCGGTGCAGGTACGGGTGTTTTTACTGAGAGAAAATATAAGCAGCGCCACACAACGGTTCATGTGCTCATCGCCTCCTAATTAGGAGCTGACCCGTAATATATTAATATTAATTCTGTTGTTTAAAACAAACAAAGTAGGAGAAGAGTGTGTGCAAACAGTGGGAAATATTTGTGCAGTGTGTGTATGTCAAAAACTCAATTCTGATTTGAAGCTTGTGACATATAAACACACACATCAATCCGATCACTTTATTTATAGTTCATGTAAACACTACGTTTGGATTCATCAGTCGGAATGAATTAATTCCAATTGAAACAAAAGTTGTGCATGTAAACATGTAAGAGATGAAAATATTCATATAGACCGAGCCTTAAAAACAGTTTACAGAGAATAAAGTGGAGCTGAATTATTATCTTATATTCTCAAATTTCACACATGAGACCTGTTACTGAGATTGGGTCAATATAAAGATTGGAAAAAATATACTCACAGTAGAGTAATGTCTTCAGTTTATAATGTGGATCATCCTTCAGTTCAGAGAGCAGCTTCCTTCCTGATTCTCCTATTTTATTCCCAAACAGATTCAGTTCTCTCAGGTGTTCAGGGTTTGATCTCAGAGCTGAAGTCAGAGCAACACAACCTTCATCTGTGACGCCACAATGACTCAACCTGTAGAGAACAACAACACACACTTCACTCTCTCAGTTCAGATCAGATCAGTTTAGCAGTGAATCCATTATTAAAGAGAAAGTTCAAAGTTAAAGTACAAACTAATATGTTTGAGGGATCATTAGATTGAGATCTAAAATGGTTAGTTTTGCTGTTACTTAGATCTGTAAGTAATATGTATGGAGTAATAAATTGGTGTGCATGTGTGTGCAGGACAGCTGACAGTTCTGCCTGGGCCCGGGAAGATAATCTTAGATCTTAGGGGCCCCATCAGAAGTGTGCTTTCACTTTTAATTAAGCATGAGCAGCAGCAAAAATAGACTCAGATCTGGCCCATTATCTGTTCACAGATGCAGACTTTTCAAATTTCAGCCGGCCTTTTATTTCTCATCTCCATAAATATATCCACAAGCGCTTGCTCTCCTGTGGCATCTGTCGTTGCTATGCAACAATGAACTTGCGCGCCTATAAAAACTATAATATTATTAACTAATATCCAAACTATTTCCATATGTGGCTCTTTCCTCCTTTCTTATCAACAAGTGGATTTACAGCCACCACATCAGCAGCGCCACCGGTCGCAATGTCTCAGCACTTTTATGAAGAGGAAGCGACTACACACGCTTCGTGATTCATGTGTGATTCATGTGTGAGAGTCAAATATGATCTTACCACAGTTTCTCCAGTTTACAGTGAGGATTCTGTAGTACATCACACAGCAGATTCACTGATTCTCCTATTTTATTCTCAGACAGATCCAGATCTCTCAGGTGTTCAGGGTTTGATCTCAGAGCTGAAGTCAGAGCAACACAACTTTCATCTGTGACGCCACAATCACTCAACCTGTCAGAGACAACGACACACACTTCACTCTCTCAGTTCAGATCAGATCAGTTTAGCAGTGAATCCATTATTAAAGAGAAAGTTCAAACTTAAAGCACAAATTAATGTTTGAGGGATCATTAGATTGAGATCTAAAATGCCACAAAACATGATCATATAACATCTAAAGTATCATTCAATCAGGAAAAATAATCTCTTATTTGCACTATATTATAATTCAGTCTTGTGTAAAATCTGTCACAGTGTCTCGTTTGTGTTTCTCTGGGTTTCCACCAGAGGTCCTTTTCCAACACGGTTTCGTTCACTCAGACTACATTTCCCATCATCCTGTTTGTCACTCATTGATTATTACACACAGCTGTTTCCCGTCACCTTGTTAGTGTCTGTGTGTATGCCCTGTTTGTTTCTGTGATTGTCATCGACTCCTTATTTTATGTCAACTGAACTTTGGAGTTCTTGTCTGGTTTGTTTCTTGATTTCTGGACTGTGTTGTGTGGATTTTGACCCTTTGTCTGGCTGACGATTAGTGATGACCAAATGAAGCGTTTCGAAGCATTATTGCTTTCTGATACAATTGTGTTGAAAATGGTTCATTACTCAAAGCTTCATTCAGAATTGCAGCACCATCTCCAGGTGAAGTAAATGTAATGTAACAAAGCTGACAAACATAAAATGCAAGTAGGCGTGTATATTAACGCCCGTTTATGACGAGTTTACCGAAGCGATCATAGCTGAAACAGTGTTAGTGCTGTGAAACTCAATATAGGTGAATTTCATGTGTTCACTTTGATAATAAAACATTAAGCATGATGTGTGTGTGATTATTTCTTTAGACATGGACAGAAGATCAGACCAGCTTCAAAAAAAGTTTAAAGTTTTTCATTTAAACCACTACAGTAGAGACCCACGGTGGAAAGATTACTGCCAAATTGTACTTAAGTAAAAGTATTGCTACTTAAGTTATAATTTATTGATTACAAGTAGAAGTACTGAAATATAATATGACTCAAGTAAGAGTAAATAAGTAGTTTGCTTAAAAACTACTCAAGTAACTGGTTACAAAGTACTTTAGTATTTTTCTATTTTTACCCAAAATGAGGAAATGATAGCGAAATGGAGCGCTAAAAACTCTCATGTCATCTATTTCATTCATACTGAAGGCCCAGTACTGATGCACAGAAGTATTAAACTTACACATTTCAGGAAATGCCTTATATGGATATAATAACGTGCAAATAGTGATGTTTTGACTGATGAAACATGAAGACAAACACATTATAGCTACAGTATAATATATTCTGTGTTTCATCAAACTATCAGGTATTTTCAAAAGTCTTTAATGTCTTTAAGGGGATAGTTCTTTAAAGGGATAGTTCACCCAAAAATGAAAATTAGCCTACGATTTACTCTTTCAGAAGATATGACTTTCTGCTTTCAGTCGAATACAATCAGAGTTGCCTGGCTTGGCTCTTCCAAACTTTATAATGGCAGTGAATGACTGAATAAAATTTGAAGCCCACAAAAGTGCCTCCATCAATGATAAAAGTGCTCCACATATAGACTACTAGCTTTCTCTGTTGTCAAGAGCAATTTTTTATTACTAATTTTGAAAAGTAAGTCCAGGTAAGATCAGTTTACAATGTTTTGATTTAAATCATTCATAATTGAAAGCAAAGAAGGTTAATGGAGAGGTCCGATATAAAAAAGGTATGAAAAACAATAAAACAGTATGAATAAAAAAATTTCCAATTAAAAAATAAAATAAAATAAGTGGGGTATGGTTAACATGTTAAATTAAATTATCTTTTTTTCGTCGTAGCCTACCGAAAATGTGCTGGGAGCCCACTGTTGTTATAGCATGCTTTACCATTAATTGAACTGTGTGCATGTAATTTTAGACACTTACATTGTTCTTGCTCCGTCCATGCAAACCACGTCCATGTTATGAGCCGAGATTTTTGTTTACTTCAACTGCTCAGTGCTCTGGTATTATCAATGGTATGACCCATTTCAGTAGTTGCCATAATTAAATATGAGCAGAATACTCACTTACATTCACTGAAATATTGAAACGTTAGCGCTACTGATTCAAAACACGAGCGTCAGTGATTGAATGTCAAAGCGCGGTTTGAACGCCCCTGCCCCAGCCGAACTAGAGATTTTGATTGGTTTTGCACCCGAGTCAGACCTGTCTGTTATTGGCTGAAGTGCTTCAGATATGTCTGTTATTGGCTAAAGTGCTTCAGATCTGTCTGTTATTGGCTGAAGTGCTTCAGATCTGTCTGTTATTGGCTGAAGTGCTTCAGATATGTCTGTTATTGGCTGAAGTGCTTCAGATCTGTCTATTATTGGCTGAAGTGCTTCAGACCTGTCTGTTATTGGCTGAAGCGCTTCAGATCTGTCTGTTATTGGCTGAAGCGCTTCAGATCTGTCTGTTATTGGCTGAAGTGCTTCAGATCTGTCTGTTATTGGCTGAAGTGCTTCAGATCTGTCTGTTATTGGCTGAAGTGCTTCAGATATGTCTGTTATTGGCTGAAGTGCTTCAGATCTGTCTGTTATTGGCTGAAGTGCTTCAGATCTGTCTGTTATTGGCTGAAGTGCTTCAGATATGTCTGTTATTGGCTGAAGTGCTTCAGATCTGTCTGTTATTGGCTGAAGTGCTTCAGATCTGTCTATTATTGGCTGAAGTGCTTCAGATCTGTCTGTTATTGGCTGAAGTGCTTCAGATATGTCTGTTATTGGCTGAAGTGCTTCAGATATGTCTGTTATTGGCTGAAGTGCTTCAGATCTGTCTGTTATTGGCTGAAGCGCTTCAGATCTGTCTGTTATTGGCTGAAGTGCTTCAGATATGTCTGTTATTGGCTGAAGTGCTTCAGATCTGTCTGTTATTGGCTGAAGTGCTTCAGATATTTCTGTTATTGGCTGAAGTGCTTCAAGATCTGTCTATTATTGGCTGAAGTGCTTCAGACCTGTCTGTTATTGGCTGAAGTGCTTCAGATATGTCTGTTATTGGCTGAAGTGCTTCAGATCTGTCTGTTATTGGCTGAAGTGCTTCAGATCTGTCTGTTATTGGCTGAAGTGCTTCAGATCTGTCTATTATTGGCTGAAGTGCTTCAGATCTGTCTGTTATTGGCTGAAGTGCTTCAGATATTTCTGTTATTGGCTGAAGTGCTTCAGACCTGTCTGTTATTAGCTGAAGTGCATCAGATATGTCTGTTATTGGCTGAAGTGCTTCAGATCTGTCTGTTATTGGCTGAAGTGCTTCAGACCTGTCTGTTATTGGCTGAAGCGCTTCAGATCTGTCTGTTATTGGCTGAAGTGCTTCAGATCTGTCTGTTATTGGCTGAAGTGCTTCAGATCTGTCTGTTATTGGCTGAAGTGCTTCAGATATTTCTGTTATTGGCTGAAGTGCTTCAGATCTGTCTGTTATTGGCTGAAGTGCTTCAGATCTGTCTGTTATTGGCTGAAGTGCTTCAGATATGTCTGTTATTGGCTGAAGTGCTTCAGATCTGTCTGTTATTGGCTGAAGCGCTTCAGATCTGTCTGTTATTGGCTGAAGTGCTTCAGATATTTCTGTTATTGGCTGAAGTGCTTCAGACCTGTCTGTTATTGGCTGAAGTGCTTCAGATCTGTCTGTTATTGGCTGAAGTGCTTCAGATCTGTCTGTTATTGGCTGAAGTGCTTCAGATCTGTCTGTTATTGGCTGAAGTGCTTCAGATCTGTCTGTTATTGGCTGAAGTGCTTCAGATCTGTCTGTTATTGGCTGAAGTGCTTCAGATATTTCTGTTATTGGCTGAAGTGCTTCAGATATTTCTGTTATTGGCTGAAGTGCTTCAGATATGTCTGTTATTGGCTGAAGTGCTTCAGACACTGTCTGTTATTGGCTGAAGTGCTTCAGACATGTCTGTTATTGGCTGAAGTGCTTCAGACCTGTCTGTTATTGGCTGAAGTGCTTCAGACCTGTCTGTTATTGGCTGAAGTGCTCCAGATCTGTCTGTTATTGGCTGAAGTGCTTCAGATCTGTCTGTTATTGGCTGAAGTGCTTCAGATCTGTCTGTTATTGGCTGAAGTGCTTCAGATCTGTCTGTTATTGGCTGAAGTGCTTCAGATCTGTCTGTTATTGGCTGAAGTGCTTCAGATCTGTCTGTTATTGGCTGAAGTGCTTCAGATATGTCTGTTATTGGCTGAAGCGCAGTGCTCCACCGCAGTAGTTTTTGAAGAGTGTCTTTCAAATGTCAGCTTGCCCTGTTGCTCTGGACACCTTTACAAAGTACTTTGTACTTTTTATGAAATATAAATGTAGAGAAGTTGAATATTTTATTTTTATTTTACTCAAGTAAAAGTAAAAGTACCATAATTTAATTATACTCAAGAAAGTAGAAAAATGAAAAAATCTACTCAAGTACTGTAACGAAAGTATTTGTAATTTTCCACCACTGAGAAACCACAATAATTCCCATGAAAACCATTAAAACCAGTATAATTTCTGTAATGGTTTCCATGACTATGAGAAACCAGTACATTACTGCTTCTTTCCTGTGGGGACCAGAACTCATATAACTTGTTCACTGGTGGGACTGATGATTTTGTATGTTGAAAAAGATGTGCTTGTGTAACTGGTTGAACTTGAATAATATAGCAAAGTTTTTTTTAAGTTTCTGTCTTTCTCCATATCATTCACTACATGTAAAATACTTTGTATGCAGAAATGTCAAAGAACTAATCTTATTCAGGAAAATAAGTTTAAGTGTTCCCAAACTTGCAACGACTTCTCTTTCTCTCTGGCTCCATCACAACACTAAAATAAACTCAATCCACTCTCAATAATAACGCCAATCCAAACACCGACTACTAACCCACGGTGTTGAAATGGTTTGGCTTCACTTTTATTAGAAATACAGCCGACTGGTTTCAAACCAGTCAACACTGGATCGGGCTGTGAAAGCAGTCAGGCGGTTCACTACAGGAGTGAACAAGTGTGTTTGCTTCAGACATCATTTTCACGAGACTAGTGACGTAATGATACAAGCTCTGAAGCAGTGGTTCATTGTAAGGACCGTTCGAGTTTGAAGCAAGCTTCAGAGCGTCGATATGAGACGTAACATCACTACTGACGAATGAGTATGGAGGATTACCCTGAATAAACTCTGCATTCAGATCTTACTCTTTGTGCGCATTTCGTGACAAATCTGCTTTAATAAATGACACTTTTCACTACATAGGTTAGTTTTACTGTTAAGCCGACTGAACACTGTGGGATTTTGGCCGATCTAGACAAATTTTGCTAATCCTTAAAGTTTCCTCTGATCTTAGGCCAAACCTGAAGAGTTTGATGGTTAGTTTCGATATTAGAGCTGCACGACTGATGGAAATTATCTTATGCAGTTTGTCAGTAAAGTACGGCTCTGTGATCGGTAGTAAATACTTCCTCGAATCTGAAAGCCAGAGAGTGTCTCTCTACACACACACCCACACACACCAAATATGCCCCCACAAACACACATCATTCCAGTAAATCCCTATGGGCATCACACTATCTGTAGCTGAATAAACAGAAGATTGAAACGCTTTGATTGATTTATTAAATGTAACTCATAAAAGCTTCTCATGTTTGATGTGTGTTGCTTTTTCAAATGCACATTAAAAGCGACTCAAACTCGCAGTGCTTTCAGATGGAGCAGCGTTTACTCCTGATCAGAGCCGTACGTCACTGACACACTGCACATCATAAATAATCACAGCTTTTGTGATTTCAAAATAGTGATGAGCTAAATCAGTTTAAGTGTGATTTCATGTTAATTGTGATTAATCGTGCAGCTCTATTTGATGTTCACCGACAGCCGATTAATGACCGTTGATCATATTTTACCTCGACGAGATTCTGCAGTGTCAGAAGATTTGACTCTCAGTCCTGCAGTGTGTCTTCTCCTACGACAACCGTCACAATGTCTTTGTTTTTCAAGACAAGCCGTGACCAAAATAAACCGATTTCTACTAGCAACCATTTCAATCTCTTGTGTAACGCAGCTCACATCACCAAACGTGTTCAATCATTTATAGCTCAATAATCTGAACTCACAGCAGCAGAAAGATAGCTGACTCCGTCAGACTTCCTACTTCCGCAAATTTCATTTCGCTCCTGTAGTCAGTCTGGCAGCCTATCTTTCAGTTTTCCACCGGCCTGAAAACAGCCGGCCAATCAACGAGTAAGAAGGCGAGCTGAGAGCCGTGACGTAGACGCTAAAGGCCCATTTACACCAAGCACGATAACTATAAAGATAACTATAAAGATATAATTCTAAAAATCGTTCTCCATATTAAAGAATAACAGAGTTCACACCACAGCTATAACGATAAAGATATGAGGAACGATATCGATGGAATAACTTTCAGAACGATTTTTTTCCAAGCTGTCCAACGATAAAACACTGACAACCAATCAGAATCGTGCATTTAAAATGGCAGATGACATTGCAGAGAAGTTAATCGTCGAGGTAAAAAAAAAAAAAAAAATCCTCCACTGTTTGACAAGTCAAACCCACTTCTCAATGATACGTTAAGATGGATATATGGAAAGTATCCAGGGAATAAACGGTGAGAAGAATTCACAATGAGATTATGCAGTTTAGCATAGTGTTACAAAATTACCTCTAGGTAGGCTATCCAGCGCTAGTTGACAACATTGCTGAAGTACTAGGTGATGTTTTTATTCCATCATTGAATTCGTCAGCTATATCCAGATATTACACTAGACATGGATTCACTGTTTAGATGCGCTCCAAACACCTCTCGTTTTTTAAGGATATCGATCGTGTACCCAAAACAAAAAGCGCCTGTTTTTCCTTTTGATATTTGTTTGTAACGTAAAACAGCAACAGCAGGTCATTTGCGCGCGCGCGCGACTCTGAAACCGCAGCGCGCGCGTGCGTTAGAATAAAAGAACGTTATTCGGTCGTTGGTGTGGACGCATATAGTTATCTTTATTGTTATCTTTATAGTTATCGTGCTTAGTGTGAACGGGCCTTAAGCGCCAGAGTTTTACATTGTAGGTTAGAGAAATCGAAAACTGAAACGACCGCAGAAAATGGGAAACAAGACACGGGATGCAATTTGCTCTGTTACAGAGAACATTCCGAAGTTTTTCAAACTGAAGCAAAAGTCGTTTACAGCAATGTTCACTCCGTATTTTGCTCGCATCATCAAGTGTTTACAGCCAGGATCCGGCGCGTGCACTTCTGCCGCTCTAGGCTAAAAACAATTTTGCCGCCCCGCTATTAGCAACGTATACCAGCAACAACCAGCATGCTTGGCCATTATGTAGTTTGCACAACGCGATCTCTCATCAACACATGATGTAGCCGTTTTTATTTTTGCAAATCATACATTATAACAAGGAAAATATTAACACTTTAAGCTTACACATTTAGGCTACCTGATTTTTTTTCTGGCTAATTGTATTAATGACAGATCAGACCTGTTTTGCCATTCCTTTATGCATAATATGCATAACTATAAGGACATAACTTACACATTCAACGTCACTTCTCTTTTTTTTACGGCCATGAAAATAACGTCGGTCTTGTCCGGCTGTGAATGCTCCTGACGCGCTTTTATTATCATATTATTATTATTATATTGCGTATATATTATATTGCGTATGTCACGTAACAAATGAAATTGTAAGACTCGGAAGGTAAAGTGATTATTTATGTTCCCTGTAAATCATTTACTGCATTATGATTTCTTAATTCAGAATATGATCAACATTGCATAGGTGGATGTGATTGGGTAATTCGGCTGTTAAAATTATAACATTTAAACACACTTAAAGGGTAACTAAACACCAAAACAACTTTTTTAGTCAATAATCTGTAAGAATGGAGCTTCATAAACGTGTTCATTGATTCAAGTACATTTTTGACAATTGGGTATAAAGTGTTTTAATTTTCAAATATATGGTGTAAAACGTCTCCTTTTTGATTTATAATTCGGGTCGGGCGGCCGCAGCTCAGTGAACCATATAAATAACCTAGTTTGTGAATTGTTCATTCCTGGTTGGCACACATTTTGCAGCCCTTACAAAAGTGCCGCTCCCTGTTTACAGTGGAAGTTCAATCATAGATTTGAGTTCGATGCATAATGTCTTTGGTTCAATGCGGCTTCTGTCGGCGCATAACATACGTCATAAATAAACTTATTTGACTGGCTTGCGGGTAACCAATGATTTAAAACTTCAGAGAAGCGCCCCTAGCAGAGAGAAAACACTTCTCTATTATGCTATGCCAGACTCTGTCTACGAAGCAAAGTGAAGTAGCAGAGTCTGGTATGTACCAGGTTAGCAGAAAGAGGCTGAACAGTTCAAATATATTTTACATTGTGATTCATGTGTGAGAGTCAAATATGATCTTACCTCAGTTTCTCCAGTTTACAGTGAGGATTCTGTAGTACATCACACAGCAGATTCACTGATTCTCCTATTTTATTCCCAGTCAGATTCAGATTTCTCAGGTGTTCAGGGTTTGATCTCAGAGCTGAAGTCAGAGCAGCAAAACCTTTATCTGTGACGCCACAATAACTCAACCTGTAGAGAACAATCGACACACACTTCACTCTCTCAGTTCAGATCAGATCAGTTTAGCAGTGAATCCATTATTAAAGAGAAAGTTCAAACTTAAAGCACAAATTAATATGTTTGAGGTATCATTAGATTGAGATCTAGAAATGCCACAAAACATGATCATACAACATCTAAAGTAATCATTTAATCAGGAAAAATAATCTCTTATTTGCACTATATTAACAGGGTAGCAGCACACTTTTTAAAGTCATATTTAAGGCTTTTTAAGACTTGAAGAAATCAAAATTAATACAGTATATTACGGGTTGTGCTATATTGACCAAAAATATATATTGATATTTTCAAAGTTTTGTTGATAATAATTAGATGATATTTTACTGATTGCGTTGTTGTACTGGTACCATGGCTGGTTTAGGCCTTTTGTTGACAGCTGACTCACAAAGATATTCATATTTTTCATATTCTATACAGTGGTCAGTTCACAGCAGTGACAGAATAATTTTTTTTATTAAGGGCCAATATTTGCCACTTTAAATTGATTTCCAGGGGCCTTTTCGTCTATATTATGTATTTTTTTTCTAAACATATTAGAGGTAGGTATGCATCACCTTTTATGTCAAAATCTAACATTTAAATTAAATTCTATTAGAATAATAACACAGTCCAACTGTTACCAGTCAAATAAAATTATTAAATCAAGGTGACACAGAAACTGCATCAAAACTGGCATTAATATATTTTACATTCCATTTAAGATTGCATAAATAAAGCTATGAGATTATTTATGCACTAATTAAATATGAAATCATTTAGAATTTTAATTAAACATTTTAATTATAGGGTAAACTCCTTTAAATGTGTAACTAAAACCGTCAGTTGGCGGCAGCAAGTGTCTGAACACCTTAAGTGTCACCCCTTTTTTGAATATACATGAAAATGCACATTTAGAACTTAAATGGTTGTAATTCAAGAATGCTTTGGATTATAGACGTAAGATTGGTTTTAAGAAGACATTTGGTAGATTTTTATAGAAGTGAAACAAATTAAGAAAGTGAATAGAAAAAAAAGTTATAGAGTTCATGAAAATGTATAATATAAAAAAATATTAATCATATTTTTTATATATATCTTCAAAACCTGGGTCGACTCTAAAACTGCAAAAAAAAAAAAAAAGAAGCCAAAAATCTGAACAAGTTGTGTTTCAAATTTTAGGTTGATATCTCAAAAAAAAGAGCTTTCAGTAAGATTTTGATTTCAAAGATTCACTTTTCACTACATAGGTTAGTTTTACTGTTACCAAATCCAAGGTTTTAATTTAACACCGTGGCGTATACTAACAAATAAACAGACATCACCAGAGCAAAATATACCGTTACAGTTTAGTAGTAATGATTACATTACTCAATGAGAAAATAGAAAGCATCCGAAACACAATTATAAATGTACAATCCTCTATGGTGTCTTATGATTCAGCCTCAATTATGGCCCCTCTAGAACAACTACACCGCTTTACAACGATAGGACAGGAAAGAGCTAAATAAACTTATCATTGCATCTAAACCAACAACATGTTTATTAGATCCAATACCCACTAAACTACTGAAAGAAGTGTTACCTGTAGTGGAAGAGTCTCTCCTCAATATTATTAACTCGTCTTTATCTTTAGGTCATGTTCCAAAAATATTCAAGCTGGCAGTAATAAAACCTCTCATTAAGAAACCGCAATTAGATCCAAATAACTTATGGATCTTATAAATTACAGACCCATTTCAAATCTTCCATTTATGTCAAAAATACTGAGAAAGTTGCGTCCGCTAAATTGTGCTCTTTTTTGCAAGAAAATCATATCTATGAAAAATTCCAGTCAGGATTCAGACCGCATCATAGTACAGAAACTGCGCTAGTTAAAATTACAAATGATTTACTTTTAGCTTCTGACCAAGGCTGTATCTAAATAGCTAGTCCTACTTGATCTTAGCGCTGCGTTCGACACTATAGATCATAAATACTCTTGGATCGACTTACAAAACTACACTGGTGTTCAGGGACAGGCATTAAGCTGGTTTAGTCGTACTCTATCGGACCGTTCTCATTTTGTTTGTTTAAATTGGGAAAAATCAAAGATAACGCCAGTAGACTATGGAGTACCACAAGGATCGGTTTTAGGCCCTCTGCTATTCTCAATATATATGCTGCCACTGGGTAATATTATAAGAAAACATGGAATTAATTTCCACTGTTACGCTGACGACACTCAACTATATATTTCATTACGACCAGATCGAAAACACTAACTCATCTAAATTGACAGAGTGTCTCAAAGATATAAAATGCTGGATGACGCGTAATTTCCTGCTATTAAATTCAGATAGACGGAAGCATTACTTATTGGTCCAAAAAACTACTCACAAAACCTCTTACAATACAACTTTAATATAAGACTGGATGTCCTGTTACTTTATCCACTACAGTAAAACACCTGGGTGTTGAACTAGACCGCAACTTGTCTTTCGAAATCATATTTCATATGCTACAAGCAACAGCCTTCTTCCACCTTAAACATTCCTAAAGGCTACGTGACATGTAACTATCTGCTTTCCCCTGATGCAGAAAAATGTGCTCCACTGCATTCATGACCTCGAGACTTAGATTACTGTAATGTCTTTATTAGCTGGTGTTGTCCTGCATCCTCAGTAAACAAGCTACAGTTAGTCCAAAATGCAGCTGCTAGTAGTTCGACTAGTGTCAAAGAAAATACAACCACATTGACATCCACTTCTATCATCTCTACACTGGTTACCTATTAAGTTCCGGATCAATGACACAGGACACACTACTGACTGACCTATAAAGCCCTAAAACGGAGTTTAGCTCTCAATGTACATATGAATCGGACCTCCCTTTGCTACAATCTACAATCCGCCGCGCTCTCAAGATCACTAAATTCCAAGGCTTCTGGCTCATTCCCTAGGATGTCCAAGTCCACTAAAGGAGGGAAGGTGGCTGCCTCCATTTAGGCTCCACAACTCTGGAACAGTACTTCCCAGTACGGTCCGAGGCTCTGACTCGCTGACACAGTTTAAAAAGCTAGACTGGAAAGACGCGCATCTCTTTAGCCC
The DNA here is from genome assembly GCA_030378365.1 of Hybognathus amarus. Classification (NCBI taxonomy): domain Eukaryota; kingdom Metazoa; phylum Chordata; class Actinopteri; order Cypriniformes; family Leuciscidae; genus Hybognathus; species Hybognathus amarus. Next base: position 19,102 of record JAQIUQ010006234.1, read on the forward strand.
AGCATTCACATAAATGCTTAACCTTTTATTCCTCTGTCAGACCATACAGAACCGTTTGCGTGCAAACCTGCATGACCGCAGCAGTGGGGCTCCGACAGCCTTCTACACAAACGGGCTCAGCCGCTGTCGTCCGGCACGCTCGTGGATTGGGGTATGGTGGAGAGTTTGCGCAGATAGTGTTTTTCTAACACCCAACTCCCGTAGAATGGAAATCATTACTGAACATCAGGTTTGCTGAATTTATTTCCCATCTGCCTTCGTGCTAATTCTCCGGGAACGTCTGCTGAAAGAAAAAATGGCGTCCGTCCAGGTCCCAGTTTGTATCCAGCCTCTCAGAGGGATTTCATGACATGCCGCAACACCTGTGAAAGAGACGACGCAACGCTGCGCGAGATGTTACGGCGAAACGTTTTATATAATAAACATTATTTATATTTAAGATTTATATATAAACAATATGAATGTAAAGCCAGTAGGAAGAACTGGCCCTCTCACTGAGCCTGGGTTTCCCAAGGCTTTTTTTTTTTCTCTCATCCAATCTGATGGACTTTTGGTTCCTCTGCCACTGTTGCCTCGCTTTTTGCTGCTGGGTTGGGTTCTCAATATTTGATATTCACAATATTATTCTATCTGTTTCTCTTGAACCACTTCCATGTTATCACTGTGAAGCTGCTTGATAATACTGTATTGTGAAAATAGATCTTACTAGATCTGTAACTATGTAATATACATGGAGTGTCAATTAGTGTTTGTGTGTGTGGGGGAACTTATCTATTGACGCCTTTATCATTTTCTCAGTTTTAACAGTGCTTTAGCTTGAGTCTGTTTAAGTCAGATACTGAAATGTTATTGCAATCATGCAGAATGTGAATAATGGTGATGTAATCCAATGAACTTTTTTCAAAGTAATTGAGTAAAGTAAAGGATTAACAATTGAAAAAAACAGAATTATAAATTGTGTTATTCAGTGTGAATTTTAGTCCTGCAAGTTTCATGTTAAAGCAATACGTAACGAACGAAGAGAAGCTGT
>JAQIUQ010006236.1:0-30000 GCA_030378365.1 Hybognathus amarus
GACTGTTAACATCAACTGCAGGTCCTATTAATCACCAACTGTGTGAACACAGACTGAACGCGCTGCTGTGCTGAAGTATTAAATTAACGTTACATTCATAACTGGCGTAGGCCTAAACTAGTCTGTCCCAGATTTATGCAGTTATTAATGCAGTTATTAGAGAGAGAGAGAGAGAGAGAGAGAGAGACGTTGAAATAATAAGACAGAAAAGCATGTGCGTCAGATATTATTTATTTATTTATTACTTCGTTTCAATTAATTCGTTCATTATTGTTTTCTATAATTGACAGTAGATAACCCAATAAATAAAAAAACACAAAGCCCTTTCACAAGTAAGCCTATCAATCAATTATTTATTTGTTATAGGCCTATTATCTGGAATAATTATGAAAATCCGTGCAGCAGGACTATTAATTTATTTATATATTCAGTTTAATTTTCTATTTAGCCTATTAAAGATAGGACTATACTTTATTTAGCCTATTAAAGTCAATTGATTGTGAAGTTAGACATCGAAAATTGCAGATCAAGCGCATGGGGCTGCATGTCTTCTCTTGTTATGAATTGAATCCTAACTATGCGCAGTGATATGGAACTGTAATGTGGTTCAAACTTGCCTGAAACTACTTTAGCCATTGCGTTTCCCTGAAAATAATGCACACCTTTAGAACGTTCTCAACCAATCAGAATCAAGCATTCAACAGCCCTGTAGTATAAATATATATATATATATATATATATATGCTTGCTTTTCTGAGCGCATGTTTGATCTTCCCACACATCAGGCATAGATGAAAAATTCACATAGTGTTCCAGCTGCATTAATGGACCTCATCGTTTCTCAGCCCTTAAAAGAGGTTGCCAAATACTAGCAAAAAAAACACTTTTTTTCATTTTTCTTCACAGTTTTTATAACTTCAATAGGTTCAGCCTCAACTGTTGGACATTTGACATATGGTGCAGATTTTTTTTTTTTTTTGCCGTTTGGCAGTCACGCCACCTAAAATGAAAACGAAATATTAACCCTCTAATTGCCATGCTTTAGCCGAACTGCAGTTCGAAGGAAATCAAGCGTACAGCCCAGTTTGGCAGGGCCTGCTTTATTTTTCAGTGAACACATCAGAGCGTTTGCCAGACTCAATCATTAAAATGATATTTCATTTCGTAGGATTGGGATATTGCGCTGTGTCACGCAATACGGGACTGTGCGAGTCCAACTGGTATTGTTGAACTATCACACATTAACCCGCTAAATTGACTGTGACATTTCAAAACCATGATTATTAGCATTTGGTGTGTATGAGGGAGGTCGGGTCTTATTCATACAGCTCTGGAAAGACTCCAGGAATAAGTTCAAATTACATGAATCTCTGTTCAATATCCGCCTCAGTAGACTGATAGACTAGGATTTCTGAATAAAAGCTTACGGTGACTAGAAGTTTTATTTTAACGGGTTGACTGGGATTCCATTTGTCCTGTGAAGCACGAGCTTAAACACACTTTATCACTGAAATCCTCCATAAAAAATATCATTGATGTCTCACATTTTGGGGTCTGAAAGACAATATGCTTGTCCTAAAATACTAAATATGAGTGACTGATCCAACAAAAGTACAGAATTCAAATTCTTTTCCATTATTTTTTCATTACTTGTGGTATTCCTAACAACTCCAACTATCCTCTATCCCCTAAAAAAAACAAACATTTTGCACACCACACACTCTAGTTAATTCTTTTGAAATTCTGCCACTAGCACCACAAATAGTCGATCATAAGGGAGGACAGGTGTTGAAATGCTTCAAATGGCGTCAGTCTCTGACAAAAAAGTAAGTCTTCCACATTCGTAAGAAGTAAGGTAAGACATGTGTCCTTTTGAGAGGAACCAGGCTTGTTTTTCTGTCCAATAAGCAGGTGATAAAGGGTAAGTTTCATGTCAAGGCCAGATGTCCAGCGAGATGCTAGTGTTTGGTAATGACGCAATGCGGCCTTGAAGATGAGAGCTCCCAGACCTCTCACCGCTGAGAGCCCTCCAAAGCTTGCAAGCAGAATCCCTGAGGTTTCTCATCACAGACACACACACACACCATGTGTGACAACACGCCAGCCCACCCAGATATTACCCACAGGAAAACAAAATAATGCATGTGGATGGAATGCTGTGGACGGAATGCTGAAAAAATGTGGAAATGGCAAATAGTTACGCATGGTATCAAGTTCCTTCTCTTTCTAAGCAAAACCCAATCAAATCAAGGAAATTGCAAGGAAAATGTGTTACATTTTCACTTTCCTTGAACAAACTAAAAAAGAAAAGGGTTTGTGTCAAAACACTACAGATATGTTTGTGTTCCTTCTGTCTGTTCGGTTAAACACTTCTTGACATGTTTGATCCAATCGCATGTTTTGGATGCCTTCAAACGGTGAAGGAGAGGAACGGGCAGGTGTGCTAAGGGTTTCTACGAACTATCACGCCTCACACATTTTATGCATTATTCCTCACCACAAATGGAAAGGGTTCATGATCCTGACATAATTTCATCCAGCGGGTGAAGAACTTGCCGTAATTATCAAAATCAGACAGGCAAACTTCTCCCATACTGCTTTTTTATACAGTTTGTCTGCATCTGTTAGGCTGTTTACTGTGAAGGCCTTGATTTGGTTACTTTGTCAAGACTAATGCAAATGCTTCATTTGGTAAAGTTTTCTATATCTAAGCGTTAAGGGGTTTCATTGCTATCTGAATCAATTGTGTTTATAAAGCACAATAAAAACAACAGTAGCTGCCCACTGTGCTGCACAAAATCTTGCTAAAAAATCAATATAAACAATTTAGACTGCAATGAAATGAGATGAGGGAAAGAATCAAAACACTGACACGTGATGGATTCTTATCAAAATATATTTATCCGTAAGACTTTTCCACAGTTTTGGCCCAACAGCACAAAAAGCACGGTCATCCCTCAACTTTAATCTAGATTTCGGGACCATCAGCAGTCTTTGCTCAGTAGGCGTATGCGATCTAATAGATGTAATTCAACGCATTCTCATCCTAGGGCGTCATCTAACTGACACCTTTGACCATGCGTCTAAATTCGACGCACATGGCAACCTTTAGCGTCATTTAGATGATGCTCATCCTACGGCATCATATCAACTGACGATTTTGACCATGCGTCTATTCCGACGCACATGGCAACCTTTCAGCGTCAATTAGATGACTCTGGTAAGTTTAGGTCTGGGGTAGGTTTAGGGTTAGACCACTAGGAGGCGCGTCTTCATCGCTAAAGGGTGCCATGTATGTGGGATGTTGACACATGGTCAAAAGTGTCAGTTAAATGATGCCTTGGGATGAGAATTTGGATTGAAAAGATCACAGAGATATCAAGGAGCCAGATCCACTCAGAGCTTTAAAAACAAACCAACACATTTTCCCAAGAGGTCATCTAACTGACGCGTTTGACCATACGTCAACATCCAACGTTTTGGGGCACCATTTAATGACGCGGGTAGGTTTAGGTCTGGGGTAGGGTTAGGGTTAGATCGCGTCATCTGAACTGACGTTAAAGGGTGCCCTAAAACGTCAGATGTTGACGTATGGTCAAAAGCGTCAGTTAGATGACGTCTTGGGACTGAGAACGGGCTGAACAAACAGTTCAATTTTAAACTCAGTTCTCTGAACAGACCGGCAGCCAGTGCAAAGAGCATTACACAGGGGAGATATGATAAAATTTCCATAAGTCTGGCAGCTGCATTTTTAACCATCTGAAGATGATTTAGATTTGATAAATCAATAGCTTATCAGTGAGGCAAAGACATTTCTGTGTTAATTTTGTTAAATGTGTCATGTTGTGTAAACACAAATTTCTCATTGTTTCTGCTTAAATGAATACATGATGTTAGCATGGTCTGTATTGTCTTGGAATTTTACATTTCTGCAAAATGGACATTACTTTGAGACAGATTACCATGATAACAGATTACTCTTAACTGTAGCGTAAATGCATTTTTTGTAAAGGGGCTTTGAAACGATATACAAATAAATGTGAGTTCAATTCAGCTAAGAAGCTGAATGTTCTGTGTTAGCTTTTCTTAAAGTAACCCTTTGAATCAGAATGTGCTGACTAACTTTAAGGACGATTGGTTGTGTAAAATCTATTTAGAAATCTTGCAGTTGGTCAGCAATCCTTGAATGTCTAGTCTTAAGTCTACTGTACATACCGTAGCTGTCAATTCAAATCAGCCCAACTTTCCAGAAAGACTAAACCAGAGCTGTCCGTGGTTCTGAAGCGACTGTTGATCATACAGTGGCAAAGTTGGTGACTCCAGATTCACAGGTCAATGAATACTTCTGCTCAATTCTCTGTAGGCCACAACACTTTAAAAGAGATGAAATTGAAACACAAGATTATTTTATGCATTTTTTGCTTTAGAACAATGTGATTATATTGAAAGAAAATGAAATGGTCAATATGTACTTACAACCACAAAGCCTCAGCTGCTATAAAACCTCATGTTTTCAAGTCTAAAGCAGATCCTCAAAACAGATCGCAGTTGTCTTTAATCAAGTTCATTTTCTGTTTTAGAAAACAATGTTATTGGATAAACGCATTAATGTGGTTGACGGACTGAAATAGACACATGCACAGCTTCATTCAGCGGAATGTTTGCCAAAGCCAAGTTACATGAACATTACACATGCTTTAGTTTGGGCAAGAAAGACCTGTCTGTGAAAGATCTTACAGCTATCTTGCCATCTCAATTGGATTCTTTCATGTTTTCAAATCACATTTGACAAGTACTATTGGTCTTATCCAGCAGTACAGATGAAAAAAGCAAGAAAAATACTATCTGCCGCTTAGGTTGTATTAACTTACGTTCAAATGTACAATATGGCTTTGTATTAATTTGTAATTCAGTTCTCTGTTCTCCTGAAGGGTCGGAGTTGTCTGGAGTTGGCAGGCACTCGCTCTCTCTGTTTCTCTCACTCATTCGAAGCTGAATTGATAAACACATGCTTCATCTCAGCCAAGGCCAAGGCAAATGTTTGACACACCTGCTGAACAGAAATTGGAAACCTTGAGAGATCATAACAGATCCAAATCTCAGTCTGAACTGGCCTTGTGTATAACACGTGCTGTAAGTGCAGTCTGAAAAGTCTGAAATAGCACTTTCGCTCCTTTGTGTTATCTGACATGAGGTTCACGTGTTTCGAGAGACCTGTTGATCACTGAATGATAGAAGAGCACCTCTGTTACTGGAACTCCTTGGGCTTGGCTCAATGTCCCCACATCTAGATCCAGAAATATGCAGTGGTGCCGCTACCCTCGGGGCTGTTAAAATCAGCCCTGTCTATTGCTGCTCTCCAAGCAACCTTTCTGGAATGAAATATTCACAGCTGCTCCTGTGGTTTGGTCAACAAGCCACAGATTCCTTTGGGGAAAGAGTGAAGTTGTGAAGCTGTGAAGGTCACAATATATATTTCAGCTAAAACCAACAAATGGGAATTCCTTCAGCGCTGCATACTGAATATGTATGATGCATCTGAATCAGCTTCTCCCGGAGAGAGCCAAATGACTCTGTGGCTCTTTCATGAGTCAACGGGATTGCAGACAATAAAATTACTTCATGTGTCAAAAGAAAAAAAGAATACCGGGCATAAATCTGAAAATGTTTACACAGAAATTAAGGCCTAGTACTAGAGCATAAATGCAATGTATCATGAAAAAAATAAATAATATTTCATATGCAAGCTAATGGTGTAGTTGGAAGAATTGTGTGGTATAAGGATACAAAAGTATTTTATATACTCCAAAAGCACAGCATTAATGAATATATGAGAAGTAAATATATATATATATATATATATATATATATATATATATATATATATATATATATATATATATATATATATATATATATATATATATATATATATTATTTGTATGATTAAACATTTATATTTTTCTGTACAATTACTCAATCAATTGTGGGGTACGTGTAGACCCCAGAGTCAGAAGTGTAAACAGGAAACGAGACCATTTGAAGGTTAATTGATTGTTTGATTGTTTATTTATTTCAAATAAAAAGGTACGTGCAATGGATTTGTATTAACACGGTTCTGACCACTCAGGGGTCACCGAGGAAACGGGTGTGATTGTTTGAAGCCTCTAAATAATAAGGCACAGTTTCAGATAAGTCGTTGATCTGCCCACAACACCTAATAGAGGGTCACATTAATGTCTCACAGGTCTGAAAACAGCAGAAGAGCAGAATGCACGGCTGTGCTCCATGTGTATGTTCCCTTCCCTCGCTCACTTCTCTTCTTCTCCTAGACTCGGATGTGTGTCATTGCTTCAGGTTGCTCGAACGCCTCTAGTGGCGGAAACTTCATATTAACTTATTTTATTTTTATTGGGATAAATCTAAATCAGAAAACGTACACTAGCTGTTGTTAAATATTCATATAAATCTCTCACATTAATGACACTTGTACCATCTGATTTTAAAATGAAGCCAATATTTATATTAAAGTCAACATCAGTGAAAGAGTTAAGAAGGTAAACAGATGCTAACTCCTTAGATATTTGAAAATGGATTCTTTATCCCAAATGAAACATATTTGGGGAGATAGAACAGTTGAGTATTCTCAAACAAGTATCTTATATTTTAGGGCTGTCAAAAAGATTAATCACAATTAATCGCATCCAAAATAAAAGTTTGTGTTTACATAATATATTTGGGTGCACTGTGTATAATAATTTTATATATATATATATATAAATACAGACACATGCATGTATATTTAAGAAAAAAATATTATTTATATGTAAAATATATATATTTATATATAATATAAATTACATATAAATCTATAAACAGTATATAAATGAAAATATGTCTTTAATATATACAAGCATGTGTGTATATTTATATATATAAAATAATTATACACAATGCACCCACATATATTATGTAAACAAAAACTTTTATTGTGGATGCGATTAATTTTTTGACAGCTCTACTTATTTTATAACTTGTATCCTTTGTAATGAATGTTACATAGACTGTAAAAAACAGTTAGATACGGTAGTTTAATGTTGATGCCAGTAGAGGCGCTCGAGCAACCGAAGCAATGACACACATCCGAGTCTACGAGAAGAAGAGAAGTGAGCGAGGGAAGGGATATATGAGAAGTGGAACACAGCCGTTCATTCTGCTCTAAATCTCCTGATTTCAGACTGTGAGTACATTCAATTTCTTTTATCAATTATTAGGATAAATCTAAATAATCCAAACTACTAAACAAATCGGTTCATTTAGTGAATCATTTAGAAACTGACTTATGTTCATTACGCTCGTAGAACTGTAAACTCGTTATGACTGTTTTTTAACATGGCAGTATTTGAAGATTATGTTGTGTTTTCATTTTATAATTAAACCTTTCAATCATTTTTTAATGCATATAAATCATATCTAATGTAAGAGCAACTTATATACGGCTATCTGATGAGTTCCGTTGTTAAACAGTTGTTTGAGTAAGTTAGGCAGTTTGTTCCAGAAACATTTTTTTGTATGCTTGTTGAAAGTAAAGATCGACCATTGTTAATTTTATTTTATTTTTTCATAAATAATGCCAATTATTTGCATGGTATGCCTAATAACTGGTATACATAACCAGTATTTATTTCAGTTTTTTTACCATTTAGCCTATATCGTATCCTCCAGCAATGAACTGAACTGTTTCTATTTAACACTTTTTAAATACTGTAATATCTGCAATTTTACCCTCTTTACGTACCAAATAAAACACAATAGAGTCTGAAAGAGTTCAAAAACAAGATACTGCGCTCAAGTGTCTTTTACTAAACAAAATCATTCATAAGGTAAATAATATAGCATGTAAAATAATTCTTAGAATTATTTTAAAAGGAAAAAAAAAACATTCTAAAACATTACTGCTTTCAGAGTATCTTAATAATCCCAGTTGCATTTTTTAAGCAACAACAGCATACAGCATTAACAAGTGGCTATTACATAAATGCTGTTACATAAATGCTTATGTAGTTTCATCTTGTTGCAAAACAATATAGATAAACTTGCATAGTCTTTAATTTACAATGTTTTTACAATATTTTCACAAAAATTATATTTTAGGAAAGTATTGCAATGCAGTTTGTGTGCAAGTACCGAATAGAGATCAGCCAAAATTAGACATCAACAAAACAATAAACGTTTGCCGACCATTTATTTGGAGTGCAAACCGACCCTTTCCGATTTATGGCCAGTCGACCGAATAATTTCTACATAAAGGGGTGCACCGCAGGAATTATTCATTTGGGACCACCTAGGATGGCTTTAGGGTGAGTAAATCATTGGCTAATTTTAATTTTTTGGGAGGCAATTTCCTTTTAGGGAGGCAAGTTATTTTATCTTTTATCACCTTTGTTGACTCATCTCCCCTCAAACACAGTGCTTTAATGTCTTGCACACAATTCTCAGAACGCACACAAGATGGCACCATTTATCTATGAATCCTATGTTAAAAAACAAACCCGATTATGAGTAAACACTTAAATAGGGAAAATATCAGTAAAACCCAATATTATGAAGCTGCAGACTCTGAGCCTGCATCCCACAGTCCCCCACCGAGAGTCCCGCATTCTCAGACCCCTCGATTTTCAAACACACGCGCCTCCGGCTGTTCAAAAGATCAAACACCCGCACACAGAGTAGCCTACAGCGCACGCTTATCGCAAATGCAATTAAAAACAATAGGATGCAATATTGCGGTCTCCAAATAAATTATCCAATAAATATTTGCGTTCCCTGCTTAATGCATGTGCAAAAAACAAACAAACTAATTGTTACTGATGGAAGGGATACAATTGCAGATTGAACTGTCTTCAGAAAGATAGTAGGCCTATGTGATATTATATTGCTACAATGTTTTTTTAGATATATTTTTTATTCAAATTCCAATTTTTCTTTCAGTTCAACCTATAATGGTCTAATTAACATTACCATGCTAACATTACAAAATCAGTTTTTTGATATTTTGAATGCGATGCAAAACAAATCAGAATAGACAAAACACCAATAATAAACAATTCTGTACTTTATTTAATGATCACCTAAACATCATCTTGCTGTTAAGAAAAAAGGAAGAAAAAACTGTGTTCATGACTTTACTTTTCGTCTTCAATTGCATTAAAAAAACTCATTTATAAGTCGCTTTGCATAATCATAAAATGATGTTGGGTTCGAGCAGGGGCAACTCCATCGATGTAGGCCTATGGTGTACCCTGGAATAGCCTACAACATAGGACCAAATAGCACATGTCTTATGATGTTTCAAAGCTAAATTATAAACGTTAGCTATCTAAATATTTTCGAGAGGAAGGGCGAAAAAACATACATTAACGGCTCAGAATCTTGTTACAAACTAACTTTACAAATATTCAATGGACTATTCATATGTTGTATCGAATGAGCTAAATTAGTTTTATTAAAAAATATAAATCAACGAGTAGGCTGCTTGCGAATTCGCTAAATAAAATTGAAGATAGCCTACTCACGTTCTGGCTTAAGTTCTTCACATGTTCTTCACATGTTTATCCAGATACAATTTGATAGGAGGCGCTGTCTCGAAAAACAAGGGGTCTAAGAATGCGGGACTCTGGGTGCAGGGGACTGTAGATGCAGGTCTCCGAGTCTGCAGCTTCATACTACTCGTAAAACCGGTTATCAATTGATCTCTTTTGAGGGAGGCGTGGCTTTGGAGATCTTATTCTTTCAAAGCTAGCCTGCTATTGGTAGCTTCTCTGAAAATTACCTCCCCACCTTTAAAGCTGGATAAAACAAAGTGATTGTAAGTGTGATGATCATCTGCTAAATGAGCAACAACGACCACAATTCACTCCTTCAGTCAGTGAAGCTCCCACAGCCGTTCATGAGAGTTTAAATGCTGGGGAATATTCCCATCTTCCCACAGGAGAAGAAGCAGCAAGCAGGAGGAATTACTCCAGGAGAAATTACGGACATACTATTGTAAAGATGGAGATTAAGGAAGAACCCTGCAGAATAAAAGATGAAGATACAGAGGAACAATTAGGTTGGTGTTTTCCTTTATTGACTGATGAGGAACATAAAGTTGAAAACTGATATATAAATACATCCAAAACTAGATCCTAACAGACTCAGTATAGTAGTTAACTAGATTCGTGTTTAATTGAGAATTAACTTTATTTTTTTGTTTTTCAAATGTGCTTAATTTAATTTAATATGTTGATTTTAGACCCGATGGAAGTGAATGAAAACAAACCTCATCATTTGACAAATGAATATGGAGAACTGACATGTAAAAATGAAGACAAGCAACATCTGTTTCAAAAACCTAATTTAAAAAATGAAGATGAAAAGACTGAAGAGAATTTCACTCAAAAACAAGCTGGAAAATCTGGATCTTTCAGCTGCTCTGAGTGTGGAAAGAGTTTCATATGTAGATGCAACCTTTCAGGGACACTCGAGAATTCACACTGGAGAAAAAACGTTCTCATGCACTCAGTGTGGAAAGAGTTTCACACATAAATCAAAGCTTAATTTGCACGCAAGAGATTCAGCGCTGGAGACAGACCTTATGCATGCTCTCAGTGTGGAAAGAGGATTCATATTTAAAGTCACACCTTAACAGACACTTGAGAATTCACACTGGAGAAAAACCATTCACCTGCACTCAGTGTGGAAAGAGTTACAGACATGAAGCACACCTTAAGACACACATGATGATTCACACTGGAGAGAAGCCTTATACATGCACTCAGTGTGGAAGGAGTTTCATTCGCAAAGCGTACTTAAGTGATTACACAAGACTCACAATGGAGAAAAACCATTCACATGCCCCCAGTGTGGAAAGAGTTACACGACTAAATCAGAGTTAACAGACACACGAGAATTCACACTGGAGAAAAACAGTTCACATGCACTCAGTGTGGAAAGAGTAGCAGACAAAAATCAAACCTTATAAGACACATGAGAGTTCACACAGGAGAGAAGCCTTATAAATGCACTCAGTGTGGAAACAGTTTCACATCCAAAAGCACTCTCAAAGATCATCTGGACTTTCACTCTGGAGGGTTGTTCAGCTGTGATCAGTGTGATAAAACTTATATAGTGGAATAAGCTTTAAAAAAACACCTTAAAATTCATGATGCTGTGAAGCCTCATGGTTGTTCTTTTTGTGAAAGCGTTTTACCCGACTGCAACATTTGAAAGAACATGAGAGTATTCAGTACTGGTGTGAGACCTTATGTGTGCTCTGACTGTGGGAAGGCCTACATTACATCACAGCGCATTAAAACAACACCAGAGAAGTCATAATGGAGAGAAACAGTTCAAGTGCTCAAACTGTAAAAAGAGTTTCACCCACTTATCCACTCTACAGACTCATATAAAAAAACGTTGCCAGAAGTTGTCTGAGTAAATGTCATGTTCAGATCCATCATTTACAAATAAAGTAAATAATTTGCTATTCAGATTAATCAAAAGTTGGATCATTTATTAAAGTTAGTGGTGAATTTTGATTGTCAATGGTAACCTGGAAGGTCAAAATAGTTTTAGAAAACTAGTGTTACCTTAAAAACATTTGATGAAGCGACGGCTGATGTCCAAACCGCATACTTCTCTACTATTTAGTATGGGAAAAAGAGTAGGCGAGCGAAAAAGTATGAATGAATCCAAAAGAGTAGGTGAGAATTACCTGGGTGACGTACTAATTCTCGCGAGATTCTGGACGAACGCATACCTAAAGTGCGTCCGAATATGCCTACTTTCCTACTATATAGTAGGCGACAACAGTACGTGAAAGAAGCAGTGCGTTCGAAACATCAGTATTCATAAAAGAGAGGGCGAGAGTTCCCGGATGGCTTACTGCTTCCGCCCAGATTTTTGAGTGCTGTCCGATGGGTACTCATGATACTCATCTATCCCAGGAGGCCATGCGAGAAGATATGTCAATATCAGACATCGAGAGATCAGCGACGCGCGGGATTTTCGAATGTGAGTAAACATGGTTCCATTGTGTGGTTTACTCGTATGTGTTAAACTACTTTAGAGTAAACGTTTTAACTGTTGAGGGTGTAAAGGAGTTAGACAGTATTGTAGTTGTGATTTTGCTGTAAAACACATGTTTTATTATGTATAGGCAGCTAACAGGGGTATCCAGTAACCGTAAAGTTACGTTTCTAAAGTGGATTTACATCAACCATACATCTTAAACACGCTTATTTAAAATGTCTATTTACATCCGGAAGGAAAATATTGTATAAGTATTGCAGGTGAGCACATCCCAACATGAAAAATACATCTGAGTGTAACATTATTATGTGCTATTATGTAAGATAATTCACAGTTGTCAACACTGATTACATTATCATGGAGAGACCGTATGTAACAATCATAATGACAAAACAAAAAATATAAGAGGTAATTGGTTTGTGTTACATCATTAATACTGACATAAAATTATATTTATACACAGGAAAAAAGAACAATAAAAAAGGCTAAATATCATCATTTATAGTTCTTCATTAATTCATTTAAAAAATGTTGTTGTTGTGAGGATGAAACGAGGTAAATTCATGAAGAAAAAGAGGAAGAGTTAAAGGAGAAACTTTTGGGTATAAAATAAAGAAATTAACAACATAATCGAGAGGTGACGTATTTTGGGGCTTTCATAATAAAAAATATAGTTAAGAATCAACACTGTTGGTCACAATTAGCAGGGTTAAAAATATAACAACTTAAATCAACCCTAAATGTACTCACAAATAAATGGCAGCTGTTCTTCTGACAGATACCACAACAAAATGAGCAAGTTTCATCAATATCAAGATATTTATAGATAGATGAATTAAACATTCGTTCATATATTTTATGTTGTTGCACTTGTGATAACGCATTAGTAGGTCACATGATAATGTCAACGTGGCAGATGTCCGATTCTCATTCATACTCAACGAGATTTGGCTAAAAAGTACCTACTCTTTTAAGCCGCCTCGATGAAGTAAGGTGCTTAATGAAATTAAGTACCTTACTCATTGAGTATGCGGTTTGAACGCAGCCAATGTGTTTTGTTTCTTTCTGTGGGGTTTAATTATTTTCCTTAAAGGGCATATTGCAGGTTCAGAGGACCCAACGAGTCAATGCGATAGAGAAACAATGTAGGAACTAGATTTTCTTTAAAATATACTTATAAATACACTACAGAAGCTTCTGGAGTCATTTTTGTGAGAAGATTTTACTTCGCGTCTGAAAATGGGCGTGGCGGGCGTGACGCAATGAGTGGGAGAGCTGTTGATTCAAACAACAGGAAAACAATGGATCGCAATGATATTTCGGACGCTGAGGAAATACTCGTATGACGGACCAAGCCATAAAGTTATGAGCCTGCTATGCTAAGAGAGCAGGGACATGCCAGGATAATGTCAGACAGAACAGTCAGAGAAAAATTGAGCTGTGATGTGAGGAGAACCAGTGGAGAACAGACAGGTGTCTTTTGGTGTAAAGACGTGCTTAAAGATACCAATTTTGTTTTTCAATTACAAGTTGCCTCTATTTAGGGCATGACATGACTAAGTTACCTATATCAGCACTATTATGATGCCATTGGTATAGTCAACGACGATCAATATTCTTGCTTCGGCATCCAATGTTGAACTCCATCATATCGCCGGGATGATAATCATTTAATCTAAGCGAACGCTACACACGGCCGCGTTTTCCGAAGACGATGCGGAAGAGAAATCCCGTCTCTTCACCTGAACAAACCGCACCAGGAACGAAAGATAGCCTATAGCACCGTCCCTTTCTTGTAATGGAAACTTGTGGACTCTATCTTTAAGTCCTGACAGTCCGAGTTTTTGCAACCTCTACAAAAAACACAATAATTTATCATCATGACGATGATAAATTAAAATACGAAAAGTACCGAAAGCACACTGACAGTATGACCGCGCTCACTGAATACCAGCCGACTCTGCACTGAGTCGAGGCTGTGTTCCCTAATTTGACGTCAAATGACGAGATGTTGGAAAAAAAGCAGTTTTTACTAGCAGTCCAAGAAACGCTCACTTTATCTTCTAAATTAGTGCCCTTATGTTGTTTTAAAACATTTTAAATCCTGCATTAACTTTTCATATGGTATTTTCATACAAGGTTATCTATAAATTTCAATTTTATTTTTTTTACCAGCAATATGCTCTTTAAATATTAATTCATGAATCATCCAACAAGTAAAAAATAGTTCTGATGTCCAGCAAAAGATTGTTGAGCATCACAAAATAGAAAATGGTAGTAAGAAAATAGCCAAAGCATTGGAAAAAAAAGTCCCATTTCCACCATTAGGGCAATAATTAAGAAGTTCATATCAACTTAAGATGCTACAAATCTGCCTGGTTGAGGATGAGTGTATGTATCGTTCAACTGCATGGCGAGGAGGAAAGACACTGGGCAAAGACTTTCCAAGGATCAC
Source organism: Hybognathus amarus (assembly GCA_030378365.1). Lineage (NCBI taxonomy): Eukaryota > Metazoa > Chordata > Actinopteri > Cypriniformes > Leuciscidae > Hybognathus > Hybognathus amarus. The sequence continues at coordinate 14,528 of JAQIUQ010006236.1, forward strand.
CACTGGAGAATTGCAGGGATTAGTTGACTCTTGGGTTCAGAAAACCTAAAAAAATACTAACATCCGCTACATCACCATATGTTAATTTAAGGGTTTAAAGTAAAATAGTCTTCACTCATCCAAAACCAAACTCCACATGACTAACTTCAAATGGGACCTAGTTCTATGGTCAGATGCAACTTAAAAAAAAATCAGCAAATGGGATAAAAAAAGAATATAAATATAGTGCTGAATCTTTAATGTTGTGGGGCTTTTTAACTTTTTTTGTTTTTTTTATGCTAGATGTCCTGGACTTCTTGTTCAGACACATGACATCATGATTTCTAGCAATTACCAAGGGATAAAAAATTGCAACCTTCGTATGATGGGCTGTGGTTGGATCTTCCATCGGGACAATGATCCAAAACAAACATCAAAATCAAAATATAGCTGCGAGCAGCGATTGCGGGCCCAAGCCGGTGGCACCGCCTTTAGTCACCGGTGCCTTTAGTTACCTAAAGGCACCGGGGTGGCGGTACCGCCGGCTTTGGCCCTTCATCGCTGCTCACAGCTATATTCATATACATATATGTATATGTATATGTATATATATATATATATATATATATAAGCCCGTGGCACCTCCACCTTGGTGCCTTTAGGGTTACTTCTGCACGATGTGCAAAAATGTAGCCCCAGCTTTGGGAAGGATTTAAAATTCATTCAGCTTCAATTACCAATTTGTAGTTTACCAATTTATCTTACTTTTATTTAAACCAAACTATACACTACATATACCATACTAAAAGATTAGGGTTATATGCATATTTTGTCATTTAAAAAAAATCAAAGTTGTCTATGCAAAAAGACAGTGACTTACAGAAAAATCTACAGCCAGCCACACACACACACACACACCAGCAACCCACCCCCCTCCTCCTCCCTCCCTCACAGAGACAGGCAAGAGACAGAGACAAAATACACATTCAAACTACAATATCTGTACTTTCTTTTGGTCTGAGCTTCTTACTGTTAATTTGAAAGTTGATCGGCTTTACAAGAACAATATACATGGCAAGTTTTGTGACTATAGGTAAAACGAGCAAAGTTATAACACATTTATGTGTCCTTTTTAGTCATAAAATTCATTTCTCTTGCCACGGCCAAACCGTTCGAGATATCAAAAATCCGTCCGTAATTGAGCATCCTCAATGTCTTGACTTCATGCACACAGAGTTTGGTTAAACACATGCGTTGTAATTTGATGTATTTCTCCTATGAGATTTTTTCAAACAACCCATACTTCCCAACTTCCATTTGAACTGTCGTAAAAAACTTAGAGCACGAAAGCTGTTTGACCTGATGTGATTTAAGTGTACCGAGTTTCATATTATTACATGCAAGTGTAAAAAATATATTTTTTTTTAAATAAAAATGGAACCTTTTTAGATCAGATTTTGTAACGTCTTCAAAACTTTGTAGTAGGCTAATGTCAAGAGTTTGGCAACGCCACAGATGTTCCTCTAGATGGTGTCACTATCCAACTGAGAACTCTAGAAGGGTGCCATTACAAATTTATAAGGGAGGACTTCATTGACTAAAATTACTTTTAACCAGACTCAGAAACACTCAAACCAAGTTCCAACACCAAGGTAAATGCAACCATATTTTTATCAGATAAGTCACACCACATAATACAAGTGAATCAACAAGTGAAGGTATACAAGACTGTTTTCTGGTTTGGTCCCAGGTAAGAACAAAAAGTCCAGTAGTTCAATTCAAACTCTACGTTTCCTTAAATCCATGTTGCATGCTTTGGGTATGTTGCAATAATGAGGTCCTTGCAGCACTCAAACATCTCAGATCTCCATTGATCCAATATGTCCAAAGGGGTTATTGGCATAACCAAATAGTAACTCCATATATCACAGCATAGAAAGAAGATGTCTCAATCCAGTAGCACAAGATAATTCTGTGGACGCGGTATGTCCGAGGAGTCCTTCTAAACAACAACATACAAGCTAACATTAACACCACACATATTAAATGAAATGACGAAAACCAGCAAAACCAATGTGTACAACACAAAATGAACAACACTTACTTGGATGAGCTCAAAACAACAGTTTCTCAACCCGGACTCTACATATAAGGTTAGCAGAAGGAGGCCATGCTTCTCTCCAACCAAACATACCCCAATTCTACTTCTCCCTGCTTTTTATCCAGAGGAAGAGAAGTCTGGAGAGCCCCCTAGAGCATAGTAGTAGTACTACTGCTCAAGATCAAAGTAACTGCTCTAAAGGCCGTTACAATGGTTCCATTTGCTTTAATTTCAAGTGAGCTTGTTGAATCCATTGTGATTCCCAAACGCACACTGTAAAAAAAAATTACGAATTTAAAAATTAAAAAATTATATTAAAAATAATTTTATATAATGAGTACATTATGAATCCATCTTCTAAACCATGTTTTGTTTTATCCTGAATCACTACAGTATGCCTGTAATAAGTGTTAATAATACACTAATACACAGTAATACACTATGCTTTGGAACACACTAATTTTAATCATAAAACATACTATTTAAGTTGGATAGTATAGACATTGAGACGCAGAGCCAGTGAATTCAGTCAGTGAAGCTCCCACAGCCATTAGAGAGAGTTTAAATGCTGGGGAATATTCCCATCTTCCCACAGAAGAAGAAGCAAGCAGGAGGAATTACTCCAGGAGAAACTACGGACATACTATTGTAAAGATGGAGATTAAGGAAGAACCCTGCAGAATAAAAGATGAAGATACAGAGGAACAAATAGGTTGGTGTTTTCCTTCATTCTCTGTAATGACTGGTGAGGAACATTAAGATGAAAACTGAAAAAAGTACCTAGAAAATTATTGTTCTTATTCAGTCCTATGTTTCTTTTAGACCTAATTAAGGTGAATGAAGACAAGAATCTTGCAGTTTTAAAAGCCTGGGAACTTCTTGCCTACTCTTTTATTAATACCGATGTTTCAGACAAACTACTCCTTTCACATACTGTTTTCTCCTACTATATATAGGTGAGATACAGCATATTCGAACGCACTATTATGCACTATGCATGTCCGAATCTCGCGACAATTAATGTCATACCGCCTACTCTTTTATGAGTACTAAGGATTCTTACATACATATTTGCTCACCTACTGCTTTTCCCTACTACATAGCAGGGAAGTATGCAATTTGGAACGGAACCTTTTACAAAGGCCAGAGCAATTACAGAATCAATTTGACTCCTGAATCTCATGTGTGTCAAGTCAAGTCACCTTTTTTATATAGCGCTTTTACAATACAGATTGTATCAAAGCAGCTTCACAGTGATTACATGAAAATAATTCAACACAGATCAATATTATTGTTGAATATCTAAATCTCCCCAACTAAGCAAGCCAAAAGCCAAGGCAACAGTGGCAAGGGAACCAAAACTCCATCAGGTGATTGAATGGAGAAAAAAAAACTTGTGAGAACCCAGGCTCTGTCGAGGGCCAGTTCTCCTCTGGCCAACGAAGGAACAGTGATTAGGAACAGATCATGGCCGAGACAGTCAAATTCACTTGGCGCAGCCCGTTATCAGCTGTCAATCAAAGTTAACCGCCCTTATTTACATATATTTTATATCTAAATACATGATCTAAACTAACGAGTTAGAAAAAAATTCACCCCCTCACAGTTGTCAGGCACGCGGAACATATTGAAGATTACAATAAAAGTCCATGGGACCAAACTGTAAACATATGAATTTATGCTGTGAAAACTGAGATTTTAACATGACGTCTATGGATATTTGCTCCCTTTTGGGACCGGCCTCTAGCGGATTTCAGATGTATTGCAGTTTAGCGCACTTCCGGGTAGGCTTCATCTTTTAGATCAGAATGTTGCCGCTTGGTCCAGGCGCAGGTCCACCATAGATTGTCCCTCAGGGATAAACAGAGAAACTAATACTAGCGTAGACGCCATTCCTTCTTTTGATGTACCAAGCTACATCAGGATTTATGGGACGTGTTCCCGGTTCCGGCTGATCTAGAACTATGCAGCCTAATTTTGAATTTAGGTAGTCTATAGTGTGTTATGTGTATGCTAGGCCAAAGAGATGTGTTTTTAGTCTAGCTTTGAACTGACAGTGTGTCTGCTTCCCGGACAATATTAGGAAGATTGTTCCAGAGTTTTGGTGCTAAATAGGAAAAGGATCTACCACCAGCAGTCGATTTCGATATTCTAGGTATTATCAACTGGCCAGGAGTTTTGAGATCGCAATAGACATGAAGGACTATAATGTGTTAAGAGCTAGCTCAAGTACTGCGAAGCTAAACCATTTAGTGCTTTGTAAGTAATCAGCAATATTTTAATGCGGCTCTACTGATACCAGACACATGACTTTCAAATGAGAGATTGGTATCAAAGAGCACACCAGGTCCTGACCAACGAAGACTTAACAGAGCAGCCATCAAGTCTTGAAATTAACAAAATGTTGTAGGCTGCAGTTGGTATATCTTGAGAATGAATCAATGAGTCAGTCATAGTTATTAAAATTGATTAAACAACACAAAGTGACTGTTTGAAGTGTGATGTAAAGCACTTTTTTGATGTTTGCCATTATTTAGAGTCTGAATGATGTTCTGTGGCAGGAGGAAAGTTTTTGCACTAGCATCCTGGAGGGCCAGTGTTCTGCAGTTTAGCAGATTTTATCTTCCCCAGATTTCAGTGTAATCCTGGAAGACTTTAATTAACTGGTTTAGGAGCTGTTTAATGTGGGTTGGATCTACACTGACCAGCACTGAGTTTTCCAAAACCTTCATGTGCCTTAAGCCCAATTTATGCTTCTGCATTCATGTTCATATCCATCGATTACAAATAATACACTTTATTTTGACATTCAGATTAAAGGGGTTATGAACTGAGAATCACATTTCTTCTGAGCTTTTGACATAAGAGGTCATCATACTATAATAATTAAAGCTTCAGAACTGAAAATGTCCATGTTAGTCTAAAATCCACCTTTATTGTAAACATGCACGTTCCAAAGTACTGGAATAAATTGTGGCGGAGCAATTATAGAACATCTTAACCAATTGTTGCATCCCCAGCAGTTTGGGTTCAGACAAAAACACAGTACAAAAGCCACCAACTACTTTTTGTTGGAACAGACCAAATGTTCACTGGAAAAAGGGAATGTTGTTAGGCGCTGTGTTTTTAGATTTGAAGAAGGCCTTTGACACAGTGGACCATTGTATCTTATTGCAGAAATAAAAGCAATTTCAATTTTCAAATGCAGTTCCTGGAGGATAGAGAACAATGTGTGAAAGTAGGAACAGTTAAATCTAACCTGAGTTCAAAGGGCTTAGGGGTGCCCCAAGGGTCAGTTCTCAGAGACCGTTATTGTTTTCAATGTGATCTCCCAGATTGCTGTCAGGTAGTCACGATGGCATTAGCATGCCGAGATGTCAAACTTTAAATCCTACCTGTTACCTTTCTCCCTGCACGGCTGTCGCATCAATTGACATGCCATCTCCTTTCCCCTCTATCGTTTTCTATTTTTTAGGCCCTGACAGCTTTTTTGCTTTATCCATACTCTTTCGATGACAACTCACTAATGGCACCCATCCCTGCTCACAATATTACAATATATAATTCACCGCTCACTTTTATAACATTGAGGAAATGCAGAAATAATTTAGAAACACACAGCTACATATAGAGAATACCCATACATTTTTTAACCATTGCTTTTGATCTAAAATTCATCAAAATCACTGTCTGGATCTGACAGGACAGTTAACATTGTAAGCTAACTTACCTCAGGCTTGCTTTCCGACGTGCAGTTCTTTGTTCGGCAGTCCAGTCTGTCAGACTTGAACGTAAGATGCTTTGAAAACAATTCTATCCTACTCTGACTCGGGATTGGCTGTCAGGGCATTAGGAATGATGGGTATTTTTTGGGGGATTTTTGAGCTGCAAAGTTTGAGAGATACAGCGGGTTTAGATTTCATTGGATCTGCACAAAATCAGCGTGACCCATTTTTGGTTTCAAAACGGCCAATTTTGCAGAAAGGTGAAGTTTTCATGCCTGAATAATAATAATTCAGCAAATTTAAGTCATTAAATCACACTTATAGGTCTACTCTTCATCCCTGTTTTCATATAAATGATCACTCTAGGCTAATTAATTACATCGAGATGGGGTCAGAGTGGGACCCGGGTGGTGGGGTTACAAGTCACTTAAACGGGCAAGCTAGACGCTCTGCTGTGTTCACTGTGCCGCTACACTGCATTTTTAATTATTAGCTTCAATATTTCTCTAGGAAAGGAGTTTCTCCCACTGCGTATTAGCCACACAAAATTAAGTGACCGTTCTTGAAAGGGAGCTACATATAGAGAAACTCATGCAAGTTCTCAGAAGATCAAGACGACACAAAATCATCTAAAAAAATAAATTATGAGTTTAAAAAATAATTTATTATGTTCATCAAAATACAAGGTATTATCACAATGTACATAAATAATATTAATATTATGACATTAATATTTCATCATTACGTACTAGATAGTAAAGCTGGATGATTCTGGTGAATTTGTGAAAAACTATTCTAAGAAAACATTTGCTCATGACTTAAACCACTCTAAGTACAAGTTTTGTTTCTTTATTACTTGTAACAAATTCCACATGCAATAATGAGATGAGCATTAAAGGGTACATATCATGCTTTTAAATCATTCATTTTTACTTATAAATCACACATTTGTGGTCTATATAAAGCATAACTGCAATGCTTGGGTCTGAATTCCTCATTATTATATCTCCACAGGCCCCTTTTCTACCCCATTTTCTGATGTGCTTCTGTGAGCAAGTCGTTTCAATGCGGCCCCTTTAAATAAAAAGGCGTACCGTCTTACCCCGCCCGCTTTCCAGGTCGCTGAGTTCACGGTGAGCTCAACTCTCAGCGTTTGGCCATTATTGTAGTTTGATAAGAGGATACGATTACTATAGCTTCAAAGAACATTTTTATTCACACGTTAATAAAATGTCAACAACGGAAGACTTGTCCACCAAGCCTTACATATTCGAGAGCCAGAGCGAGCGATTTGAAAAAGATGACGAAGACGAACCTGCAGAACAACGTCTTAAGTTCATATGGAGGCAGGTAACGTTATGTAAGTTAACTATGTTGTGTTATTAGTGAAAGTCGACTATTTCTCTTGTTAAAACAAGCACACTGACAAGATAAATGACTGCGGTCTGATCTTACCACTAAAAATCTGTATTGATAATAAAATGATAACTTACGTTTAGAAAGCATCAGGAAACACAGCAGCTAAATGATAGAAGTCGATCGGCAAACCCTTCTGTATACTGGCTGAGGTTGTTGAAGTGGGGATCCTTGAAGTGCTTCAGGTCACTACATCCAACAACCGAACATTTGACTCACGTCCTCGTAACTTCTGCATGATTGAGCTTGGACTACAAAATCAGAGCGAGAAATAATTATGGCGGATTGTTCGTAGTGTTGGACCGGTAGTCAATGTCCTTATTTGTCAGTTCCGCTGCAAATACGATGATAGTACTTGATAAAAAAACGTCATAAACAACATAAAAATCTGAACAGGTTGAAAAATGACCAAAACAGAATATAAAGATTTAAACGAAGCACCTGAAGAGAATAATTTCATCTTTTCTGTACTTATAAACACTCCAAATCTACAACAAAATGCATTTAAGGGCTAAAAAAGTGGATTTTGCATATGTCCCCTTTAATAATAGTGCATTACCGCTTCACATCCAGAATAAGTACATTTGCACAGAATATTGATAGATAACTAATTTGATGACATTTACACCGACGCACAATATTCATAAACATAAATCAGGCATGTGATTGGCTAAGGACAAAAAAGCAGGAAAATATACCGAGCCCCCCCCTCTAAATCAAATATACCGAGCCCCAACAACCCCCCCCCCCACACACACAAAAAAAAAATCAAAGCCAAAATCAAAGCCAAATATAGTCTTCACTGTATAAATTATACATTGATTCTTATTAAAGCTACTATTAAAGTTCTCAGTCAAGAGCAGTGAGTGATTTCCTCTGTGTTTTCTTGTTTTATTAACATTAAATAGATAGTTCTCCCAAAAATTGTAATTGTCACCATTTACTCTCTCAAGTTGTTTTAAACCCGAATAAGTTTCTTTCTTCTGTTGAAGTTATTTGGAAGAATTTGGGTAACCAAACAGTTGATGTACCCCAGTGATTTCCATAGTATATTTTTCCCTATGGAAGTCAATGGGGACCAGCAACTGTCTGGTTAACCACATTCTTCAAAATATCTTCTTTTGTGTTCAGCACAAGAAATAAATTAATACAGGTTTGGAACAATATTACAGTGAATAAATAATGACAGAATTTTTATTTTGGGTCAACTATCCCTTTAAGGACAAGCGGCTGCATGTTTATTATTAGGGCTACTGTCACTTTAAGACCTGTACGCGACGCGTCTGAATATACACGCATTTGACAAGCAGATTTCTCTCAATTTTCTTGGTTTGCTTTCAGTTTAGACATAACCAAATTTTCTTATGTAAACCGTGTGTGTATTTGAGAGTATTCAGCGAATAAGAATCGAAAGACAACTTCAGTCCAGCAGCAACCAGGCGCAGAGACAAGCTTTTCAGTGCATGTGCGCGTCGAGTGTTCGCTCTCAGAACAGCTGATCAGCAGTGAATGACGTTTAACCGGCAAGGCTTTAAAGCACATGCAAATAATGAACTTTTGTGAACTCACTGAACTGATGTGGCCGTTACTCTGCGTTAATATTTTATGTGAGTAATTGTCGCGTTGGTTGTACACTAATGCTGTTGAGAAGGAGGCGTCAGAACTGCAACTGATAGAATGCACGATATACTATTTCTACAGCAGTTTGCTTGGAGCAAGGATCATAGCGCAAATTTGAATTATATCGACATACTCGCCCAGCCCTACTGGGGACCTAACGGTGATGTTCTTGTCAACTGACAATGATACCACTGTAGCGCGAGAGCGACTGAGGTACGAAATTGAGCAGGTGAACAAGCTCTGACGCAAGTACGTCCTTGTTGATACTTGGAAAGGAAGGAAGAATATCTACGCACGTCAGCCTTATGTCCCCTATTCACTCCGGCAGCCGACACCTCCCCCCCTCGCTTTTTTTTTTTTTTTTTTACAGATACTGCATGATTCACGTAGGTCACATTTTCAGGTTCGAAAAATCCGGAATTACAGATTAATGCGAAAAATCACATCCCTTGATAAATAAGCATTTCCATCTAAAATTGGAGCAACCCTCACCATGTTACTTTGACAAATTTCAACCCTCTGTTACTTTGACAAATTTCTCTTTCAGATGATATCGCTTTTGATTTATCAGATTATCTAACTATTAACTCGAATGTTACCGATGTGAAAATTAACTTCAGTTATTTAGGGAAACTCAAGGCAACACTTTTTCATATGAGTCTGTAGCTGAGATAATTGGATGAAACTCTTCTCACATGAGGAGCACTGGTGCGGTTTCTCTCCAGTATGAACTCTCTCATGATCTTTCAGGTGTCCTGACTGAGAGAAACTCTTTTCACAGTGTGAACACTTGTACGGTTTCTCTCCAGTATGAATCCTCTGGTGTGATTTTAAGCCGTTCGATGTAGTAAAGGTCTTTCCACAGTGTGAACACTTGTACGGTTTCTCTCCAGTATGAATTCTCTGATGAGATTTTAAGTGGGTGGATGTAGTGAAGGTCTTTCCACAGTGTGAGCAAATATAAGGTCTCAAACCCGTATGAATAGTCTCGTGCTCTTTTAAATGCTGCAGTAGTCTAAAACACTTTCCACATAAAGAACAAAAGTGAGGCTTCACACCAGCATGAACATTAAGGTGACTTTGTAAGTTTGATGAAAGAATAAATGTTTTGTCACACTGATCACAGCTAAATGATCTCACTCCAAAGTGACGACGCAGATGATCGCTGAGAACACCTTTGCACCTGAAACTCATTCCACACTGAGAGCATGAGAACAGGTTTTTCTCCAGTGTGAATTCTCATGTGTCTGGTAAGGGTTGATTTATCTGTTAAACTCTTTCCACACTGAGAGCAAGTGAACGGTTTTTCTCCAGTGTGAGATCTCATGTGTCTGTTAAGGGTTGATTTATCTGTGAAAATCTTTCCACACTGAGAGCATGTGAATAGTTTTTTTCCAGTGTGTATCCTCATGTGTCTCTGAAGGTGTGTTTTATGTATGTAACTCTTTCCACATTCAGAGCAGGTGAAAGATCCTTTGGCGACCGTGTTTCCATTTTCATTCGTGAAATGATGAGGTTTTTGCTGTTTGTCTTCATTCACTTCCACCGGATCTAAAATCAACATATTAAAATTCCCATGAGTCAAATAAAAGAAGGACAAAAAAATATGGTTCAATCTCAATTTAACACAAATCCAGTATAATACCGAGTTGGATGTACTCACACTAGGCGATCTGAACCATGCCCGAGAGACGTTTGACCCAAATCTGGTTCGTTTGACTCAGCGTGATTATTTTCGTACCGTATCTGGGGCCCCGCATGAAGAGCTGGGCTCAGGCACGGTTCAATTGGGCTGCCTCAATAATAATCTTCTATAATAATCACGCCAGGACACGGTACAGACAACCGTGCCTACCTGCGAGTACACTAAACTCAGGAGGCTATATTTTAAAGAATCTTTTTAAAACAAATCTTTTTCGAGTCATGGTTCATTCAACGAACGAGAATGACTTCGAAAAGATTCTTCATTTTGATGGAACGAGTTTGAACCAGGAGAGTCACAAACGTGCATCACAGAACAAAGCAAGGCGAGCATTTGTGCATATAAATCTTTAATAAATAACAAATAACATTGTTATTTATTTTTGAAATGACAGATCGATTATTCATCATCTGGTGTCGTTTAAAGCTGCACTGAAACGGCCATTTGGACCTTGAACTGTTTGGCACCTAGTGAAGTCCATTATATGGTGAAAAATCCTGGAATGATATCATCAAAAACCTTTAATTTCTTTTCGAACTGAAGAAAGAAAGACATGGAGCAAATTATCAGCTAAAGTTTTTTAAAAGTGAACTAAACCCCCGATTTCACAGACAAGTAAAAGTCAAGTCACAGTTTAGTCTTAAGGCCTGTTCACACCAGGACGAATTTCGCTCGCGATATTTTCAATCGCGATAGCACGTTTAAAGCCTCGTGACTAAACAGACGGGCGCCAATGTGTGTGTTCACACCGACGCAAAAGACGCCACGTGTAAAAGCGTCATTTAAAAAGAAAAAAACGCCTCGGGTTGGTTTTTTTAGTTTGACGCGCCGCGTCAAAAACTATCCGACCAACGAGATTGACGGTTTTCTCACATGTCTGGTGCTTCTGAAGGTACAGTTAAGCATAACTTGGGGGCGCTCAAACACAAAACGGTCTTGCCAAGCACACATACGGCGAAAAAGCTATAGCTGTTGGTCTCAGAGCATAAAGAGATATGATAATATTTATATTAATATTTCAGTAATAAAAGTATAGTATAGGATGACCAACAGTCCTGTTTTCCTGGGACATGTGTAACTTTGTGCTTTATAGGAATCTGAGTTGAGATTAGAACTGCGCATAGTGTGAGTAGTGTCAGTTAGATTTTGACAAGTGAGGAGAGGAGATAACCGCTCTGCCGACTCTTTATTAGGGCCCAAGCCCTGAAAGGGCGCAGAGCCCTATTGTTTTTCCTTCCGATTATTTTTTTTTTATTTTTTAGGGCCCAAGCCCTGAAAGGGCGCAGAGCCCTATTGTTTTCCTTCCGATTATTTTTTTTATTTTTTTTTTTTTTTTTTTTTTTTTTTTTTTTTTTTTCTAGCGACTATTCGGGCACTTTTGGGGCCCTTAACATGCTCGAAAACTCTTGAAACTTTGCACACGGGTCAGAACCCGCGGCCATCAGAGCCGGGCTGAAGCTGGTACCCGGGCGTGGCAGGGCGGCTCGTCAGCGCCCCCTGGAATGGGGTCCGAACACCTGGTCCATAACTCAAACACACTTGCATGTAATAATATGAAACTCGGTACACATGTCGATAGCAGAATTTCATCTATACCTCGCGTTCTTGCTTTTTACCCCAGCCCAACAGGAAGTCGGCTATTGAGGTTTTTTTGTAAAACACACGCAATGAACTTTTAAATACTCCTCCTAGAGCTCTGATCCAAATTCGACGAAACTCGGTCAGCTAGAAGTCAAGACATTGAGGATGAAAGTTTGTGTGGGGATTTTTGATATCTTGAACGGTTTGGCCGTGGCGGAGGAAACGAAACTATGGCGAGAAAGCGTGAAACAGGAAGTGTGTCATAACTTCAGCATACATTAACTGATCTGGATGAAACTTCAGCAGTGCGTTCGCTGTAAGAGGACGATCACATGGATGTGACTATTGTGAGTCAAAGTTATAGCGCCACCAACTGGCAGCAGGAAGTGTGTCACTTTCAAAATGCTTTGAAATCACCCTCTTATTTTTACCCGATTTGCTTCAAACTTCATCTGTATAATGTACATACACGGCAGATGAAGACCTATGAATGGATTCTTGATATCTTTGAAACTGTTGCCGTGGCGACGCATCAAACTTTACCATTCTTTTAGGATGCATTCTTTTAGGGATTCGAACATTTTGTCCATAAATCAAACACACGTGCATGGATTAATATGAAACTCGGTACACTCATAGATCACATCAGGCCAAACAACTTTCGTGCTCTAAGTTTTACGACAGTTCGAACGGAAGTCGGGAATTATGTTTTTTTTTTTTCAATAATTGTCCTAGAAAAACATCAAATTACAACCCATGCTGTTACCAATCACCACCAAACTCGGTGTGCATGAAGTCAAGACATTGAGGATGCTATATTCCGGACGGATTTTTGATATCTCGAACGGTTTGGCCGTGGCGGATTTTTTTGACTAAAAAAGGACACATAAAGTGTGTTATAACTTGGTTAGTTTTACTGACAGTTACAAAACTTGCCGTGTATATTGTTCTATTCAAGCCAAACAACTTTCTAATTAACAATAATAAACTCAAACCCACAGAAAGTCAGATATTGTAGTTTGAATATGATCATGCTCTTTCTGAGCCTAGGCCTGTCACACAGTCTGTGTGTGTGTGTGATTGAGTCTTTTGACACACAGTCTCTGTGTGTGTGTGTGAGGGGGAGGGGGCTTAATAATTTCACTGTGTGTCTGGCCTGCTAAAGTAAATACATTTCTTAAGCCTGGTATTTTTTAAATAAGTTTTTGTTTTTATTTTTTTATAAGTAAAGACATATAACCTGTTTAATTGTAGTGCATTGACAATAGTTTTATATAATTAGTGTATTAATTAAATTAACTTGGTCCATAATCAAAAAAGTAAGTAAATAAATCAAAAAGGAAGTGTGTTAAAACTTCTGCATACATTAACTGATCTTGATGAAACTTCAGCAGTGTGTTCGTTGTAGAGGTCGATCACATGGATGTGACTATTGTGAGTCAAATATATAGCGCCACCAACTGGCAGCAGAAAGTGTTTCACTTGCAAAATGCTTTGAAATCGCACTCTTACTTTTACCCGATTTGCTTTCAAACTTCATCTGTATAATGTAAACACACGCCAGATGAAGAGCTGTGAAAGCATTATTCAATATCTAAGATAATGTTGCCATAGCAACGCATCAAACTTTAACATTCCTTTTTTTTTGATGATTTTGAGTCTCTTAGCGGCTTTTGGGGCCCTTAATGGGTTTGAAAACTCTTGAAACTTTGCACACAGGTCAGATCCCACAGCCATCAGAGCCGGGCTGAAGATGGTACCCGGGTGTGGCAAGGGGGCTGACAGCGCCCCCTGGAACGGGGTCCAAAAACTTGGTCCATAAATCAAACACGCTTGCATGTAATAATATGAAACTCAGTACACATGTTGATCTCATCGTTTCATATATTCATATATTCTCCTCAAGCCGGACAACTTTCTAATTTACACTCATGAGCTAGGACCCACAGAAAGTCAGATATTTTGGTTTGAAAATGTTGAGTGTCTCTCTGAGCCTACACTTCTGTATGGCAAGCCCTTTTAACATTTAAAAGCTAAGTTTGACTATTCGTAATTAACATTGTAGATATCAACAACGTCTTTCTAGTCGTAATTACATTTTGGATAGTTTGTATTATCATTTAAGATATCTGTAACGTAATTGTGACTGAGTCGAAACGACAGATAGAGTATGGCAAGCCGTTTTAACATTTAATCATTTTAACCTACTAGTCTCTATTTTCATGCTACTAGTACTTATTTTTAGATACTAGTATCTATTCCATTAAGTACTAGTACTTATTCATTAGCTACTAGTGCTTATTCTTTAGATACTAGTGCCTTTTCTTTAGATACTAGTGTTTATTCTTTAGGTACTAGTACCTTTTTAAAGATACTAGTACTTATTCATTAGACACTAGTCCTTATTTATTAGATACTAGTACTTATTCATTAGATGCTAGTCCTTATTCATTACATACCAATGCTTATTAATTAGTTACTAGTACTTATTCATTAGATGCTAGTACCTATTAAATAGATACTAGTACTTATTCATTAGACACTAGTACTTATTTCAATGGTGACTAGGAACTATTCTTTTGTTACTAGTCACATTTTTTCCAGTGACTTCTATGGTGATCTGTCATTCAGATATCAACTATTCAGTTCTGACTAGTATGTTAGTATGTATTCCAATTGTGGAATACATACTAGTATGTATTCCAAAGCAGGGGTTACGTTTTTGCACGTCGTGCAGAATAACCCTAAAGGCACCAAGGTGGCGGTGCCACCGGCTTTGTATATATATGTGTGTATATATATATATATATATATATATATGTAAATATAGCTGCGAGCAGCGATGAGAGGGCCAAAGCCGGCGTCCGCCATCCCGGTGCCTTTAGGCACCGGGGTTGCGGTGCCACCGGCTTGGGCCCGCAGTCGCTGCTCGCAGCTATATTTCTATCTTTTCTTTTTAAGTTGGATGTTTGTTTTATTTTTTTTCGATCGATCCCCATGTATGAGGACGAGTGTAAAGTTTGAGTGGTTTTATTAAACGCGGGAAATACAACTCTCGTCTCTTGTGCATCTGTTCATCCAACAACTAGTGTGATGTTTTATCTCTGGGCATCATCTCAACTTGGCGTTACACATCCTGTTTTCACGTCCTGTCCTGGCTGTTCTTAAGTGATGAAAATGTCCTGGTTTTCAAAAAAACTGCTGGGAAAGATCAGTTGTGCCAGTTGTGCGTATATGCCAGCTAGATGGCCCCACTGCAGTTAAAGCGAAATCTAATTGGAATTGGATAATTAAATCTGACGGATTATCTGATTGGTTAAAGAAACGGTTTCATTGCCATTCATGTTAT